>JANQBS010000247.1:0-57818 GCA_033085395.1 Xanthoparmelia taractica | reverse complement strand
ATACGAAGCGTGTAACTTTAATAACTAAGAATATATAATTATAAAAAATAATTATAAATTCTTTTTATAATGCGAAGAAAAAAGAGGAAAATTTATTATTATAGAATAGATAGGAGATTACTATTATAATTAATATATTAATAATTCTTCTAATAATTAAATAAATTAAATATATTAATAATAATAGAAATAGCTCGCCAAGCTCTAAATAATTACGAAGATCTTTTATAACACGATATTAAATACGATAACGAGCTTAGCTTAACAACGTAATAATAAAGTAAAGTAATAGTAATAACGATAATAAAGTAAAGTAATAGCTAGAATAATATCAGGCCTAGCGCTATATACGTATTAGCGCCGACTACTTATAAGTCCAGGGTTTATTGCGGGGTTATAGCGGGGTTCATGACCTAAGACCTTGACGAGACCTTGGCGATTATATGTTCTCTTCGTATGCTCTAGAATATTTATATTTCTTAGAAATTAGTTCTACTAGAACTTAGTATCTAATAAAGAAATTATTATCGTATTAATAATACGTCTCTTATATTAATTAGGGTCGCTTATTAAGCGCCAGCGAATTAATCTCTTATAGTTCTAATTTCTCTATCTTTTAAAGAAAGAGATTTATCGTCGTTACGATATCGAACTCTTTATTAAATCGAAATAAATATATCTTAAAGCGATATAATTTCGACGCTAGTTTTTAAGGGTTTATTTTAGAGAATTAAGCGATTTTAAAGAAACGTCTTAAAAACGTTAAAGTAGAATATCATCGACTAAAGTTAAAATAAGAGTTAACTAAGTTGCGAGTATATAATAACGTACTACGTAATTCGAACTTCTCTATAACTCTCGTTAAAGCGATAGCGATTTTATTTATTATTTTATCTTTAATAAATATTTTAATTAAAGCGAAAATACTTTATCTCGAAAGAATACGTTCTTATAAAAATAGTAGTGAAGAGAAATATTTACGCTAATTTCGCGAAGTCGAAATTCGATTTCTTATAAGTCTCGAGTATTTTCTTATTAATTAAGCTAAGGTTATCTATTATATATAATTTTTAGAAGACGATCTTAATACGTAGTAATATAAGTACTTTTAAGTCTATAGACTAAAGAGAGTTATCTTCGAGTTTTTTAAGTTATTTTTATTTAACTTAATTATAAATTCGATAAATTATCACTTATTTATTTATAAAAAATAAGAAGTAACGAAATAATAATAAGATTAAAAGATCTTAATCTTTAAGATCTATCTAAAAAAGCTAAAAATTTATTTATTCTTATTTACGAAGAAGTATTAAGCGAATTTTTTTTTAATTAAGCTACGATCTAAGCTAAAGAATAAGACTTTTAATATTAATAATATACTTAAGTAGAGAAAAGAAATTCTTGCTATAATAATTATATAGAAAATAATTTTAAAGCGCGCGCGCCTTAATAACGACGATTTTAATTCGAAGTAATTCGAGGAATTTAATAAAGATAAATTCTTGAAAGCTCGAATTTCGAAGTTTAATACGACTTCGAAGAATAGCGTTAAGATTACGCGTATTCGAGAAGAGAGTAAGAAACGCAGAGCTAAGATCGCTAATTCTAATCTTAAAATATCTGGCGTTTACTAATATTATTAAAAATTAGGTTATTTAAAATCGAATTATCTTAATAAAAATAAATCGACTATTATCGTCGCGGCGATATTAATAAAAAATAAATCGATTTTATAAGCGTCTTTAAAGCGAAGTAAGAAAAACGAATAATAGAGATAACTCCTTCTGTTATTACGAAGAAATAAATTAAGCTATAGAATAATTAGAGATAACTTATTGCTTTATTCGATTACGAGACGTATATTAATTTAATTATGTAAAAGTTCGTAATATAATAAGATCTTTAATTATATATCGCTATCTTATTATAGACGAAAGCGCTAAGCGAATAAGATATATATTACTATAATGCTTATTAGCTAGATTATTAAATAGTCGATAACTAAAATTAAGAACAACAATATAATACACTATTTTACGTCGTAGATTAAGAAGATCCCGATATCGTACTAAGTATACTCGCGTTATATTAATTACATATTTTGCTTAACTCTACGGCGACGTAGTAATAATTTAAGATTAATATTAAGAAACTTTAGATTAAAGAATCAATTAAATTTACTTAGAAAATTAAGTGAAAGTTAAATATATTCGTAATCGTATACGTTACGATAATACGAGACGAATAGAAGAGTATTAATAACTCAGAGCTTTTAAGAAAACTACTAAAGTTTAAGAATATCTTTTCTAATAATATAATAAGAATCTTATCTACGTTTAAGTAGAGAAATTATGCTATTAAAATAATGTGAGGGCGCTTTCCAATTGTATTATAGGGTCAAAAATATGACTCATGGGTTCGGGTGCCGCGCTTTATACGAAGGCGCACCCTATTTGCCCATATGAAGCCCATACGACGTACTCGTACGGCTCGGCCTAACAATTATCCCCCCTTCTAGGGCGACGTCCCCGGCAACCTCAAGCGTTAGCAACCCTAGACCCCTCTCCGTAGGGCTGGCGATCCTAGGATCCTAACCTTAGCAATGTCGAAACGACCCCTGAAGGCAGGGCTACCAGGGCCCTGAGGATTAAATCCCCGGGTCACCTTAGTTAGACCACATCAAACTCTTCTAACCCGGGGTCAATTCGTCCAGAAGTTTTTAATCAAAGCCGGAATCGAACCCACGACCCCGCTTTTATGTTGCGGATCGGCGCTTCGCCCGAAAATAATTAGCACCCCACGAAGTTCCTGGTTCGAGTGTAGCCGAGCTGAACTCGAATCGAAGCGCGGTACTATTGTGAGGGCGCTTTTTAATTATATCATAGGGTTAAAAATATAACTCATGGGTTCGAGTGCCGCGCTTCATACGAAGACGCACCCTATTTGCCCATATGAAGTCTATACAACGTACTCGTACGGCTCGGCCTAATAGATAAAGAAAAATAAAGAATTATTTTATAAATCTCTTTATAATCTATTTTACATTAAGCTATCGAAGCTAAGACGATATCTTAAGAAGTTACTTTATGAGGATTAAATTCGTTACTTAACTTTCTTCGCTAAAGTTTTTATTCTCTTTATTTCAAAGAAAGATAATAAATTACGTCTTTACGTGAATTATCGAGATTAAAATACGATAATAATAAAGAATTAATATTTATTATCTTTAATTATTAAGACGTTAAATCGCTTATATAACGTTAAAGTGTTTTTAAAGTTAAATCTTAAGAATATCTATTATAGAATTTATATTAAGAAGAGCGATAAGTAAAAGACTACGTTCCGCACTCGCTATAATTATTTTAAATACTTAATAATATCTTTCGATCTTATAAATATATTAGCTACGTTTTAAGTTTATATTAATAGAGTTCTTATCGACCTTATAAATATTATATATATAATATATTTAAATAATATTCTAATCTATAGCGCTAAGTCGACGAAATATTAATAATACGTTAAGCAAGTGCTTAAGCGATTGCGTTAGTTTCAGCTATATATTAATTTAAAGAAATATTAATTTTATATTAAATTAGTTGAGTTTCTAGAATTCGTTATAACTATTAATAATATAGCTATAAATTAAAAACGCGTAGCAACGATTCGAGAATAATTAACGCCGCGAAGCTATCGAGATATATAAGTCTTCTTAGATTTTATAAATTTTTATTAACACTTTATTTTTAAGTACTTTATTATTATAGCGTCTCTTATTAATTTACTTAAGAGTAATAAAATCGATAAAAAATTAGAATCGTTTAAGTGACTAGAAAACGCTAGGTTAGCTTTCGAGTAACTACGTAATACTTTTGCAATTGCGTTATTTCTATAATATTACGATTCTTAAAAAAAATAACGCGTAGAGACTAATGTCTTTAATTTTAATATAAGAGCTATACTTTTATAATCGAATAATAACGATTATTAGCGATTCGTCGCGTTTTTTTCTAGAAAGATAATATTAATAGAATAAAATTATAAGACTTACGATTAAGAGTTACTTACTATCGTTATAGCGATAAAGTAATAACGTTACTATCTGGAAAATAGTATTTACTATATTAAGATTTAATTAAATTATAATAATCTCAAGAAATTTATAAAATAAAAGAAGCTTAATTTTAAATAGACTTATTAAGCGCTAAAGTTAATTATTTATAACTTTAAGATTTTTTACCGAGTAGAAAAATTAAATTCTATCGATACGTCGTCGCGACGATTAGATTATAAAAATTAATCGCTATTAAATATTAAATTATTATTTATACTTTAAAATAAACTTACTCTTTAAATTAGCGACGAGCTATTATAAAGAGATAAAGAAGTAATATTAATAATAACGTCTACGCTGCGAGTCGCGAATATTTAAATAATTATTTCAAGAAAAAAGATTAAGACTATATTTAAAACTACGTATAACGATTCGTAAAGATTAATAAAAACGCTAATTTAAAAGCTATAATTTTATAATAATTAAGTAAGCTCTTTTTAAGTTAATATAAATACGTCTATAAAGCGACGTTATACGCGTAATAAGATATAAATCTTAAATTTTAAGAGACTATTATTAAATAATAATCGTCTCTACGTATTTAAAAATAATATCTTATAAAAAAAACTTATTAGTAAGTATTATAATAATTCTTTAGCGAGATACTTTAACGCTACGAAGATATATAAGTTTCTTACTTAAAAATATCATTAAAATAAAAATTTTAAGAAAGTTATTAACTACGTTAAGACTTACAATATATATTAATATATTAAGACGCCGCGCTATCGATTTTATAATAAGTTAATCTCGCTTCTTATTATTATTAAATTATAAAAGAAAATTTCTATAGATTTTATCACGAGCTTATTATTAAGTAAGCTTAAGAACGTTATTTATAACGCTATTCTAATTATAGTAAATCGATTTATAAAAATAATTAGATATCTATCGATAACTATTAAAATCGACGTCGCTAAGCTAGCGAAAGTATTTTATACTAAAATTATTTATCGCTACGAAATGCTTAATAATATTATTAATAATAGAAACTCGATGTTTATTAGCGAGTTCTAATTAACGATCTATTATTATTCGAAGATAAAGCGTTATCTAAGTATCGTTTTTTATCTTTAAACTAACAACTAAATCGAACGTTAAAATTAGATACTAAAATACTATTTACGCGTGTTTACTAATAAGAAGCAAATTAATTAGACTAAACTACTATCTATAATAGAGTTTATATATATAAATAATTAATATATATTTATCGAAACGATATTATTCTTTTTAATATATAAATATTATTCGAAAATACGCTAGAAGATCGAGAACGACTTTATTAAGAAAAGAATACTCGCTATAAATAAAAAGATAAAAAAATTATAGACACTAAAAGATAAGATAATAAAGCGATTATATAGCGCTATTATAGCTTAAGTTAATTAATATAATAAATCGCATTAATCTTAGAGCTATAAAGTAGATAATTTAATAATATTAATAATTAAAAATCTAAAATAAAGACGTTTAAATAAGAAGTTAATTTATAAGTATATAAGATCTTTTCGAATCGTAAATAAAATAAAGTTATAAGCGTATCGCTTATTATTACCTTTCACGTATAGAATTTATAATATCTTTTATATATCGTTACTTAAATTATATTATTTACGCGACTATAACGAAGTTACGAAATTCTTTATATAAGTTCTTAAGCTTATCGATAATAATAAGATATAAAAGATAGAAGAGATTATTAATAAGATTAAGAAGCGAGAAGACGTTTAATATAAGATTAAGTGAATTAATTAAGACGAAGAATACAATTAGTGACTATTAGACGAAGAACTTAAGTGTGCTAATAAGTTAACTTAGATTTATAATGCGCGAGAGATTAATAAGCGAAAGTATTAAGTATTAGATAAGAAAGCTATTTAATTAAATTAATAATCGTTACTAAATAAGCGAAGGCGCCGAAAGCGAAAGTAAATATAATAACTATTTTAATATGTTAAGTAATTATAGACGCACTCTTTATACTTACTAATATAATTATTTAATTAAATAAAAGATTTATAATTAAATTTTATTATTTAATTATTTATTTAAGTGATATTATATTAAAGATATATCGTATTAAATTAGAATATATATTACTATAGATATAATTTATTAGAGAAACGCTTAATACGTATTATGAAAGAATACGATTAAGTTTACTTAGCTCGCTATATATTAAAATAATAAAAAGAAATAAATAGTCTCTATCGCAGCGATAGAGATCGATTAATTAAAAATTTTTATTCGAGATTCTTATTAGAGAGAAAAGAATTCTTAAGAGAATTTTTATTCGAGAAGCTTATTTATTCGATATTACTCTTATTAAAAACGATTTCTCTTAATTTCGTTTTATAGACGTTTATATTATTTATCTTCTCTTAAAGAAGTTTATTATAATTCTTAAGCTTCTTAACGCGCTTATACGTTATCTTAAATTTCTTCTTCGCGATCTAAAAATCGCGTTAAAGATTCGTAATAATAGTAATTACTTAATTATTAATAATTATAGTTAAACTCTATTTCTTGCGAAACTAAGTGATCTTACGATTAATATACGCTCGATTACGATTTATCGACGCTATAATTTTAAGGGCTCAACGAATTCGACGAAGAACTTTTCTAATCTTTTCATAAAGAAAAGATAAAATTTTTACGTAATCTCGAATTCTCTTTTTAACGCTCTTGTAATAAGAATAAAGAAGAAACTTATCTCTAATATAATCGTTATTAAAATCGATAAAGTATCGATAACAAGAAAGAGTAGATACTATCTTATATTAGTATACGATAACGAAGCGTCAAGAGACTTACTTTTGTTATTATTATTATTATATAAGCTATTTTAAGTGTTAATATATATTAATATTAGCGTAACGTTAGCGAAAATTTAATAATACTTATAATAAAGAGAGATAGAAGAAGTTATAATAATAAGAAGTTAACTAATAACACGTTAATATTAATATACTTAAAAGCGATATTATAGCGTTAGAGTAAGAACTTATAAAAAATATATTAGATATTATAAAGAAGAGAAAAGTTTTAAGAAAGCGAAGATAAATTTATTAACACTAAAAGACGCTAATAATTATTATTCACGATATTATCGTCGATATATTATTAGTAAAATTTTTCTAATAATTCTAATTAATCGAATTGTCATATCGTCGATATCGCTATTAATAAAATAATAAATTAATTCTACGCTCTTCTATTATAGAAGCTAAAATAACTCTATAAAAAGACGTAGAAGCGTGATTATTAATTATTTAATAATAGCCCGCTGAGAATTAGGATAAATAACGCATAATATATATGTTTTAGAATAGTAGTAGTATGCGTTATAGAAACGATATCGCGTATAGAAGAACTTCTTCTACGCGCCTAAAAAAAGAGCTAGAAAAACTCTTCAATAAACTATTAATAATATGTATCGTTTGCTATAAATATATTAATCTTATACTATAAAGATAATAGCGTATTAGAAGAACTCTTTTTTATTATTATTTAAAGAGATTAAGGTTTTTTAATAAGTCTTCTACGTATACTTAACGATTACGTTACTACTAGTTTATAAATAGTAGAACTAGTCGTAATATATTAAGTTAACTATTAATACTCGAAGAGCACTACTAAGATTCTTATATTATAAAAGAATTCGTATTACGTGTTAAGATTAATATAGTAGAATCGAGTTAATTATAATTAATAAATATTGTGTGTATAATAGCACTAACGCGCGTTTATAACGCGTATCTTTTATTGCTAATAATTAAAGTTAATATTATAAAAACGACGTTATTTGCGAGTACTTTTTCTTATTTTTCACGAGGTTTAAAGATTTTTTATATTACGTAATAAGAATACTATATTAAATAGCATCTGAGAATTAAGACTTAAAAGAGGAGATAATTATTAGATCTAGCGCTATATACGTATTAGTGTCGATTACTTATGAGTTTAAAATTTATTACGAGATCATAGTGAGATTTATAATCTAAGGCCTTGGCGAGACCTTAACGATTATATATTCTCTTCGTATATTCTAGAATATTCATATTTCTTAGAAATTAGTTCTATTAGAACTTAGTACCTAATAAAGAATTTATTATCGTATTAACGATACGTCTCTTATATTGATTAGGGTCGCTTGCTAAGCGCCAGCGAACCAATCCCTTACAAATAATAATTAGAATACTTAATAACGTAATAATAAAGTGAAGTAATAATTAAAATAATAATTAGAATACGTTCGCATAATTCTATATAAAGTAACTTCTTCTATATATAGTATATTTCCCATATCCCTACATATAACATGAGATATCTCTATATATATTAGAAATTTCCCAGACTATTTCATGATATTAGCACGTCTCCCAGACTATCCCATAAAAATTAAATAATATAATCTTAATATTATATCATATTATGATATGGTATCGACATCTTATATTCCAGATCATTCCAGATCTTTTCGACTCGTAGAATTATTACTTCTTAAGTAGATCTTTTAATAAATCTTAATTATTCTCTATTATAAATACTTCTATAAGTATAATTAAAAAAGTTATTTATAATTATTCGATTAATTCGAAAATATCTTTCTCGAATTAATTATAATAAAATATCGAATTCTCTTAATAGTAGTAAATTGCACTTTAAAATCTATTTTAAAATATCTTAGTATTACTTAAAGTATTAAATCTCTTAGAATCTTTTAATAATCTAGAAGTATTAAAAGTACTTAACTTGTCTAATGAAAATATTATTATCGAAAACGAAAATTCACGCTTTTTTAATAGCAACGTTAAATTCTTTAATTCGTTTTATAACGAAAAATCAAGCGATATTACTTCGAGAATAAAATATATCGAGAAAAAGATATACTTTCGAGATATAATTATTTTTATCGATCGAATTAAGAACGTTATTAAAGTTAAGAGAGTAAAATTATTATAAAATAATCTTTAGATCTATCTAAGAAATAAGATATTTAAATAATATATATATTAGCTAGCGAATATCGAAAAGCGATTACTAAGTTACGGAAACGACGTTAACGAATAAAGTAGTGCTTTAATTAAAAGATTTAAGTCTATTAAAGTAAGCGGAATAACTATTATTATTAAGAAGAAATATATATTTAACGATATTATAAGATATCGAGAGTTTTATAAATACGTAATAATTATTATTAGAATTACTAAGATAGTAAAGCTCGAAAATATTTATAATTAGCTTAATATTATCTAGAATAATCTAGATATAATATTTTAGTTTAATATTAATTCTTTAACTACTTAAATTATACTTAATAAATTTCTTATTTTTATAAATATACGAAAGACTTAATAATAAACGAAGACTTCTCGAATAACGAAGTAATATAATTTTAGTACTTAATATATTATTTAGCGTATAATAAATTAATCTTAGAATCGAGATATTCTTAATTAATATCTTAATTAAGTAAGAAGTATATCGCTACGATTAATAAACTTAGATTTTTAGAATTCTAACTTCTAAAATTTCGAATCTCGAAATATAAATTAATAATAGAACTTTACTTTTTCTTCTTAGAACTTTCAAGCTTATAATTAATATTAAAATTATTCTTATGAAAATAGCGATTCTACTTATTCTCGAAGAGATTAATAAATATTTTTAACTTTATTAATATAACATTAAATTACGATTAATTTAAGTTAGAACTTTTAGTAGTAAAACGCGTACGCTTCTCGTTAGCTCTTTTAGCCTAGACTCGATAATAATTATTAGACTACTATTATAACTAATCGAGCTTTATATTAATTTAAGAGATTTCTATATTAGACTTCTTACTTATAGCGAGTCTATTAAGTATTTATTAAGAAAATAGAGAAATTCTTAAAGTATAAATCTTAATAGAATTCCTCGTACGATTTAAATAGCTTTTATAATAATTATAATTAGAATCTTAATTTCGAAAATAAGAATTCGAATAGCTATCTTAATAGCTTTTATAATCTTAATAATATAAATTTAAAAATTAATTTCGTCGATTTCTTATCTCTTCTCGAGTATTTATATTTTCGCTATTAATAGATTTCTAATTCTCGTAATAAGCTCTTTTAATATCTTAAGTAAAAATACTAATAAAAGATCTCGAAATTATTATCGATTACTTTCGTAATAATCGACTCGAACTCTATCACGAAAGTATACCCGAGAATTATTAAGTTTATTACTTGAACGTTATCGAAGTAGAACTTAAAAACTACGTTTCGAGATTATTAATATATTAAAACGAATACTCGCTTCTCGCTAGAAGCTAAAAATTATAAGATTTATCTTAATTTAAAATACTTAATTACGCTTAAGAATCGAATCTTACTTACTTTCGAACTTCTTAACTTTAAGTAGCGAATTTAAAAATAGACTTTATGTATCTCGATACGTAATTATAAGAATAAAATTATTAATATTACGAAATTTATAATTATAGATCTATTTTTTCCGAGAATCTTTAAGAAAAATATCTCGACGCTTGTTAAGATATCTATAAAAGTTTATCTTATCGAGAACTTAAAAGTTAATATATTAATCGAAACGAATATTCTTATATTATATAGATTTTTTTAAACTATACTTTTTAATTAGCTATTATCGAAAGCTATTAAAATCTTAAGATTATTATTAAAATTATTATTAAGTTTTATTTTTAGATTAAGCGAGTTAAAAAGATAAAATTTATAATTACGCTTCTATTAAAATTAATAATAAACGTATTAATTAGCTATTAAAGCACGCTTTTTAATAATTAAGACTTTTTATTTAAACTCGAGCTACTAATTAATTATAATCTCGATCTTAACGAAGATATCTTTACTTATATCGTCGATTCTTCTATAATATTTATATAAGCAAGAAATATTACGAAAGAATTAATAATACTTTCTAGGAATACGAGATTAGATAGAGTAATAAAATACTCAGCGAATAGATATTATTAGATATCTTATAAGTTAATAAATCTAATAGCTTATAACTAGCGTAACTTAGATCGATTTAAGACTTTCGCTATAAACGTTATTATAGTAAATTCTAATCTCAAGAACGTATTCTTAAATAATATAATTATTTATAAGAAGAAAGACGTCTTTCTTATTCTTAATATTATAATAATAGAATTTTAAAATATCTTTACGAATATTAAAAGTATTATTAATCTCTCGAAAGAATAATAAATATTAATTTTAATAAAGATTAGTATTTAAGTAAAGTCTTTTAAGATCTACTCTCTTAACTATAAGAATAGAAAAATAATTAACGCGATATTTAATAAGCTATAGTAGTAAGAAAAATTGCGCTTTTCTACTTAATCTACTTCTTATAGCTAGTCTTATTTTATAATTTAGCGTAATACTTTCTAAGAAAGAAAGAGATATATTATAAATATTTAAGAACTTAATACTATTACTAAGAATAACGAATATTCGCTATCTCTTTAGACAAATATTATTACTCTTATAATAAACTATTTCTATATTTTTATTATTAATAACGTAGTCTATTTAATTAGTTTAACGTTTAACGAATTAATCGAAGTAAGCTTATTATTATTAATTATCGTCATTAGAAAGAATTTAGCGTAGCTCTTATAAGCTATAAAGACTTATTCTTATATATTTAAAGATAGACGAATATTATTCTTAGATTTCTTCGAGAATTTATATATATATTTATAAATAATATTATTATTTTTAGCTAAACTCTCTTAAAGTATAAATCTTACTTATATTAATTATTTTAATTACTTCGAAAAAGCCGTGCTTCGCTATTATTAAGTAAGTTCTTTTTAGAATTTTCTTAAATAACGTTATTAAATTAACGAGTCAACTTATTAGAAATATTAATCTTCGAGAATAAGATTCGAGCTATTATAATATTATAATTTTTAGAAAGTCTTCGAGATCTAGAAATTTTCCTAGATCTAATCGATTAACTTCGAAGTTTTATTTTTTAATACGCGTAGCGTATATAATTCCTATAGAAGAGAAAGATAGCTCTTACTTAATTTATAATAGTCGAAATATCTTTAACTTCTACGATAATTTCTTTTAATTAATCTAAAGCGAGTTTCTCGATTAATTCTTATAAGAACGCTTTTTAATTGTATTATAAAGCTAAAAATATAACTTATAAATTCAAATACCGCGCTTTATAGAAAGCGCACCCTATTTGCCCATATGAAGCCCATACGGCGCATCCCTAGCTAGGTACTCATATAACTCCGTATAGCCTAACAATTATCCCCCCTTCTAAGGCGACGTTCTCGACGCCCCAAGCGTTAGTAACTCTAGACTCTCCCCGTAGCGTAGGGCGGCGATTCTAGAATCCTAACCTCAGTAGTGCCGAAACGACCCCTAAAGACAGGGCTATCAGGGCCCTAAGGATTGAATCCCCGGGTCACCCCCGTTAGACAATATCAAACTCTTCTAACTCGGGGTTAACCCGTCTCGTTTAGAAGTTTTGATTAAAGTTGGAATCGAATCCACGACCCCGCTTTTTATGTTGCGAATCGGCGCTTCGCACGAAAATAATTAGTAGTTTCATGAAGTTTCTAATTCGAGTGTAGTCGAGAGTACTCTAGAGTACCCGAGTTAGATTTGAATCGAAGCGCGGTATTATTGTAAGGGCGCTTTTCAATTGTATTATAAAGTTAAAAATATAACTTATAAGTTCGAGTGCCGCGCTTTATAGAAGGCGCACTCTATTTGCCCATATGAAGCCTATACGGCGCACCCCTAGCTAGGTATTCATATGGCTTCGTATAGTCTAATAATTCTAGAACTTCTACTTCTATTAAAAATAAAAATAAAAAGTAGCTTATCGATCTAACTTAAAAATAACGCTCGATATAGCTACGATATAATCTCTTTAAGAAAAAAGTTCTAATCTTTCAAGATCTTTAGAATACTTTTTATTTACTTACTTTTCTAGTACACTTTAATTAATAATAAAAATTATATATCGATATCGATACTTTTAAAAAATAAAAATTCGCTATTATAATCTATTATTTATAAGGAAATAAGAATCTAAATAGCGATTAATTACTAACACGAACGAATATTTAACTTATTATAATTCTTAGTAAATTAATTAATATAGTAGAACGTAACTATTAACTTATTAAATTAAAAATTACGATAATAATATAGATATTAAGAAAAGTTTAACATTTAATTAAGATTACGAAAGTATCTTTAATAATTCTATATATCGATTACTTAGTCGCTATATAAATTTCTTATTAAACTATATTATTCACATCTTTTACTAATAAGTAAATCTAAGATTTATATATAGTTTTTAATATCTATCGAGATTTAATCTTTTTATTTATTATAAAGCTAATAAAAAGAATATTATTCTCGATACGCTATTTAGACTTTAAGCGAAAGTTAACGAAGTCTTAAAAAAAAAATAAGCGATACTTAAAAGTCTTTATAATTACTCTATATCGATCTCGAAGTAGTCTATCTTATTAGAACTCGTTTTAATTTATTATATAATCTTAATAAAAATAAGCGATAATTTTAAAAAGCGTCTTATAAAAGCTTATAGTAAGAATTCTTAATAAATTAAGATTCTTAACTTACTTAAATAGTTAGAACTTTCTTTCGAAATTCGCTTTCGAAAATACGATAATTTAATTTATATTATTTTCGAGTATTTTAATAAATAGCGACTTTATATTTCGAAATTTATATAGAAGAAAGTTTTTTAACTAATATACGATAAGAATTTTTACGCGAGATTTTATATTATCTATATAAGAATCTTATCGTCGATCTATATTAAGAGATTATTTAAGTATCTTTAGATATATCTTAAATATTATCTCGAGTATTAGCTTAATTAAATTAAAAGATATTTAATATACGAAGAGCTTAATTCTATCGCTATATCTATTATCTTATTTTATATTATCGCTATAGATTTCGTAGTAATATTACCTTACTTCGATGAAAAAAAAATCTTATTAAAATAATATATAAATTTACTAAAAAGAAGCTTCTTATTTTAGAATTCGATAAATAAACTATTAAGAATTAAGTTAAGGTTCTTCTTATAGCATTAATTTCTTATAATTAAGAAGTCTCTATAATAATTATTAATAATCGAGACTTAAAATTTATAAGTGTTTTCTAGAAATTAATTTTTTAGAAGTTAAAAATTAATCTAATAACTTTTATTGCTTATTATCTTTAAATCGATAATTAATTAGAGAGAATAAATTAAATAATCGAAATTATATTACGCTTTTATCTTATTATTAAGACTAATAACTAGATATCGATACTTTTATTTCTATAAGTCTTATTTAATAATTTTATTACTTTAATAGACTTCGCGTCGAACGAACTTACTTATAAATTTCGAGTTTAGAATATATTAAATTTATTAGTAGATCTATTAGTAGAGAATCTCGATTAACTTCGTCTTATTAAGCGAGAGAAGATCGACGATACTATTATCTTTGCTAATATTTACGGGTCGAAAAGGTGTGATATCTATTGAACATAGTCGTTTTCAACTTTTTTTCAACTTTTTTTAAAAAATTATATCTTTTTAATCTATTTATAGAATTTTATAATTATATAAGCGTTCGCTTAAGCTTCTTACGTATTTTTAGAATATAAGATATATTACGTAATATATTTATTAAAAACCTAATGGAAGTATGAGATATTCTATATCTTTCGATATGATATTCGAAAAACTAGTCCCATATCATCAAATATACCACACCTTTCCGACCCGTACTAATATTATAGTTAAAACTCGTTATAATAGTAGATATAGAGCTATTAATATTAAGAAAGAATTCTAAGTGTATCTAAGACTTTATTATTATTATTTTATTCTTAAAGTTAATTCTAAGTTATTTAATTAACGAATTAATTTATTTAAGATTTTAAAAAAGATTAATAATCTTACGTATCGCTTAAAACTTTCTAGAATTATAAGAATCTATTTAATAATATTTATAATATAGCTAAAGTTAGCTTTAAATTAATTCGAGAATTTATATACTAGAATTTTTATATAATCTATTTCTTTAATTAAGAAAGAAGATAATATTAACTCGATCTTTATCGAGAAGTTTCGACTATACGAGATCGAGCGATTACTTAAGCGTCGCGATATAAAAAAAAATATTAAATATCTCGTTAAGTAAAAGAATTATGAAAACGAATATAATGTTTAATACTCGATATATATATTATGAAATACTCGAGATCTTATACGAGAATACGATAAATATATAATAGCTAATTCGACGTATAATCGAAGAAATAGATCTTCTTTTTAGAGAATATAATCTCGAAACTCGATCACTTAAGTACTAGTTCCCGCGATAAATACTACTACTATCCAAGCTACGTCGGCGTTACGTATTCGGCGAACTCGAGTATCGACTAGAGAATATCAAGATTTAACTTCCTTAGCTTTATTATCTTAGGCTCTTATTTTAGTGACTACTAGAAGTAATACGTAAGTATCGACTATTTAGAAGAGGGGAAGAGAAAGATTATAAAAGATTTAACTTTTTTAATTAGATAGTTCTCTTACTTCTAAAAGCTAATTTCGACGATTTCTTATATGTTATTAAAGTATATATCTATAGATTTCTTACTTCGTGCAAGAAGTGTAACTAGTATTGCTTTAGCAAAGACGCTAACTTTATTTATTTTGTTGACATCTATTATAGAACTTGAGCATAAGATTTATCGAATCTTCGGATTCGATCTTTTCTAGTTCCTGCTTGGCTAGATTCTAAAAGGAGCTATCAAGCTACTAGTACTTAGCTAGATCTCAGCTAGATCTCGCTAAGAAGAAATTATTATCTATTTCCATCATAACTTAATTATAATAGAAAGCTATTCTTTAGAAAAGCTATAATCTAAGAAAAGCTATAATCTAAGAAAATATCTAATTAAATCTCGTATTTCGAGTAATCGACTAGATATTCGTAGAGTTACTATATTAGACTTGACTCTATTCAAACTTATTACTTATATTAAATAGATACTATTATTATTACTATAGTTATTTATAATTATTACTACGATTATTAAATCTATAAAGCTCTTTCGAAAAGCTCTAGTCTATATTAAGATTAGCGTTTTAAATACTTTATCTCTATTTATCGCTACTACTAGTTACTTATATTACTATTATTAAGTTTTATTTCTAAAACGATCTCTATAAGAGTCTTATAGTCGATTAGATATAGCTAGAAGAATTTTATCTAATTCGAATAGTGGGACTATAAGTTAGTGTGTCTCATGATCTAGTCGCTATTTTAAATACATGCGCACATATGGGTACGGGTCGGAAAGGTGTGGTATATTTAATGGTATGGGACTAGTTTTTCGAATATCATATCGAAAGATATAAGATATCCCATACTTTTATTGGGTTTTTAATAAATATATTACGTAATATTTTTTTATATTCTAAAAATACGTAAAAAGCTTAAGCGAACGCTTATATAATTATAAAATTCTATTAATAGATTAAAAAGATATAATTTTTTAAAAAAAGTTGAAAACGACTATATTCAACAGATATCATACCTTTTCGACTCGTATTAAAAAGTAATCGTATCGATTATAATTATTGTTAATTTATCGAATTTACTTTATCTTTTATATATTATTATTAAAATTATATTAACGAAGATTAGAAGATTCGAATATTTTAAAATATTCTATTTCTAAGCTTATAAACGAAGATAAAGAATACTCGATAAAGTTTATACGTAAAAAACGTACTCGAAAGAATAAGATAGAATATCTTATTCGATAAAAAGATTATTTTAAAGAATACAATGAATAACTTAATAAAGAAGTTATAGAAAATACGTAAAATATAATTAATAAGTTTAATAAGTACGAATTACAAGCATGAAAAATATAAGAGATATATATTAAAAAAAGGGCCCGAAGGCCAGCTAATTTTAAAAAGAGCTCGAGAGTAAAAGAATTCAACTACGAGAAGTTAAATCTCGGATTATCGTAATAAAAAAGAATATTAAAGCGGTTAAGAAAAGTTAATAACGCCTCGAAAGACGACGAGAAGTTTCTATTATATAAAATAATACTATTAATTAAAATACGATTTATAGACTTAATATTAAGTAAATATATATCGAACGTTAGATTACGGGTTGGAAAGGTGTGGTATCTGTTGAATATAGTTGTTTTTAACTTTTTTTTAACTTTTTTTAAAAAATTATATCTTTTTAATCTATTTATAGAATTTTATAATTATATAAGCGTTCGCTTAAGCTTATTACGTATTTTTAGAATATAAAAAAATATCGCGTAATATATTTATTAAAAACTCAATGGGAGTATGGGATATCTCATACCTTTCGGTATAGTATTCGAAAAACTAGTCCCATACCATCAAATATACCACACCTTTCCGACCCGTACGTTAGATTATTAAAATATTTTATTTATGAAAATATTATTTAAAGAAGACTTCTTCTTCGAGATTATAGCGAGACTCTTTAAATCTTTAAATAATAAACGTAAAAAAATATAAGATTTTTATTCGTTAATAATAACGTAACGAGCTAAGAGCTCTTAGAAAACGTAGATTCGTTCTCGTCGTTATTTCTATTTGTCTCTTTATTATCTTCTTTATTCTTATTATTATTATTAAATCTAAGATTCGCTATCGACGAATTTAAATTAAAAAGATTTATTTAAAATTAGTATTAATATAAATTAAACGCGTCTAAATCGATATAAGTTATAGAAATATATACGCTATAGCGTAATATATTTAAAACTTCTATAAGAATAATAGAGATAACGCGAAGGAACTTAACTTAATTAATCTAAATACTTAAAGTATTCGATTTCTTTACGTTATCGAAGCGATTAATAACTCGCTAATAAGCGTTAAGAATTTTTTCGTATATCTTATAATATTTATTAATTAAAGTATCGAAATATATTTAAAATTATCTAAGTTAAGATCGTTAATTATTATTATCTTAAATTTTCGACGAAGTCTAAATATATAATTTACGTATATAATTATCTTCTAACGCTTAAAAAGTTAAAATAGCGATTATTTAGTAAATATTAGGTATATAAAGTTGTTAGGCTGTACGGAGCCGTACGGGTACCTATGGGGTGCGCCGTATGGGCTTCATATGGGCAAATAGGGTGCGCCTTCTATGAAGCGTGGCACCCGAACCCATGAGTTATATTTTTAGCTTTATAATACAATTGAAAAGCGCCCTCACAAAAGTCTATATATTAACTTATCGCGACGCAATCGAAGCGTGACTTCGTATTAATTATATATTTTACGAGTATATTATCTTCGAAATTAAATATTATCTTTTATTCCTCGAAATTGTATTTATAAGCACGACGAATATATCGCGAATATAAATTCTTAATTAGATCGATTAACGGCCCTACGAATCGTATTACGATCGAATATTAGACGAGCTAATAACGTATTAATAACGATTATATATTATCTATAATTTTAGATAATCTATAATAGCTAATACGCTAGAAGATATCTTAAATATATTTAATAAGCGTTAGATATCTATGTAATATATATTTACTTTTTAAAAGTTAGATATCGTATATATAATAATATATATAATAAGAAGAGAAAATTTTCTTGAAAATTAATATTCTTTTATTAATAACTTTATTATTAATATTCGCGAATTATACGCATCGCGTATATTAAACTTAAAGATAATACTTACTTTACGTATTATTAAAATTAAGTAATTAACGTAAAAAATATTCCTAGCGTCGAGTGTTCTATCGTCTTAGTTTTTATTTATATTTACAATATATTTCATATATAAAGCGCTACTCGAAGAAACTCTTTTAAGAGAATTAATTCTTTCTTTTATATTAAATTTAAGAACGAATTCTTAAAGAAATAAGATAATTATTAGAAATAAGATCTTAATTCTTAGGCGAGGAAATTCTAAATCGCTTAATATATATAAACTTAACGAACTCTTAGCGAATATACTTAAATAAGCGATTCTCTTAAGTTTCGTTTTCTACTTTCTTAAGAATTAATCTTATTATTAGATCTATATACGAAATATATATCTTTTTAATTTTACATTACTATATAACTCTAAGACTCTAATCTAGAATTAAGTTTAATAACTATATTTAAATATTCTAAAATAAGCGTTTTTAAAATTCTATATTTTATTTATATTAAATTAAGGTTTAATCGAAAGTACGGGTCGGAAAGATATAGTATCTATTGAACATAGTCGTTTTTAACTTTTTTTCAACTTTTTTTAAAAAATTATAACTTTTTAATCTATTTATAGAATTTTATAATTATATAAGCGTTCGCTTAAGCTTATTACGTATTTTTAGATTATAAAAAAATATCACGTAATATATTTATTAAAAACCCAATGGGAGTATGGAATATCTTATATCTTTCGGTATAATATTCGAAAAACTAGTCCTATACCATTAAATATACCACACCTTTCCGACCCGTAGTCTTATTTATCTATATCGATAAAATTTAGCCCGATTAGTAAATAAAGTTACTATTAGTATAATTAGTAAATAGAGTTACTATTAATATAATTAATACGATTTAGTAAGTAAAGTAATTTTAAATTTTATACGTAAAGTTCTCGTAAGATCTTATAGTAAGTATTTAATAATATACGTTACGTATTACTTTAAATATTACTTTCGCGAGAATTTAATTTAAAACTTATAATCTCGAGATCTATTTCAAGATAACGTTAAGAGTTATCGCTATATATCGCTATCGAATTTTATTATTAATAGAAAAAAAATTATATAGAGCTAAATATAGAGCTAAGTTATATAATTAATACTAATAGTAAGTAATATTTATTAATTATATTAAAATTATATTAATAGTAAAGTTAAAGTTACTAATTTAACGAATTCTATAGAAATCGTGCTCAAAATTATTGAATTTGTTAATTATGCTAAAAGCGTAATTTCTATAGAATTCGTTAAGTTCGTAATTTTAAAATTAATAGCACGATTTTAGAAATACCAATAAAAGAGAGCTAGTTATATATCTTTATTTTAAAATTAATAAGAAATTAATAGTCTATTAAAACGCTTTAAGAGCTATTAATCTTAATAATAAATAATAGATCTATACGATCTCAAGCGAAAGATAAGATTAATATTTCGAGATTATAACACTTCGCGTTAAGCTTTTTCGTACTTTAATATATAAAAATTATATTAATTCTTAACTTAAAGAATAAAGATATAAATTAATTAAGATATAAAAATATCTTATTGTTCGAAGATATAATCTAAATTTACTCGCGAGCTAACGAAATAATTTCTTAATCTAGATAATACTAAGCGCTACTATCGCTATCACGTTATATTAGATCGACGTTTCAAATATATATAAATTAATGTTAACGAGACTATCTTACTAGCGTAGACTAATTATTAATTATATATTAAGAGAAATAACGAAAGAAATCTCGATTAAATTATAAGATACTTTTTTAATTAACTATTTTTATGCGAAGAATAGCTTTATAAAGACTTTATTACGCTAAGATCTTCGCTATCGCTATATTAATCGCTTATAGCTTATTATAAATATATATATATATAAAATAAATTAGAAGACGAGCTAGAATATTAATTAAAGCGTAATATAGTAGTAATAAAATCTAAGAACGATAAGAGAGAAATAAATAAGAAGATAAATAATTAAGAGAGCGTAGAAAGAGAACTATTAAAAATAATTTCTAAAAATAATACTTTAATAAAGATAATAAAATTAGAAATAAAAAAGATAAAAGATTATAGAAGAAAGCTTTTTAATAGAGATTAATAATTATATAAATTATATAAATAAAAAGAGAAAGAAGAAGAAAGAAGAGAGTAGAAAAATAATAAAGAAAAATATTAAAGATAGAGTGTTAAGAAAGATAAAAAAATATATATATATATTATATTAAAAAGAGTATAAATTAATATTAGATCTTTTTATTATTATCGTCGCTTTTCTTAATAAATATATTTCTAAAAACTAGCTTTAAAAATTTATAATTTAAGTCGTTAAAATAACTATTATAAATATATTAAATATTTAATTAGTTAATTATCTACGTGAAAAAGAAATATAATAGTTTTTAAAAAATAGAAATAAATAGTAGATAATAGCTTACTTATACGAGGAGCGTAGCTACGCACGATTACTCTTAGTAATAAAGTCTAGATAATAAAAAATAACGAGAATAACTTAAGTCGAGATTAAGGAAGTTATTTTAGACTCCTATCTGCTATATCTCTACACTATCTTATAGTATTCTCTCGATACTCTCTCTTACTTTCTCTTATTTTCTTTAAAATTATTTTACTTTCTTTTCTCAATCGAAACGATAATTCTCAATCCTGAGTTCGAGGTGTATAATATATATATATATACGGCTAGCCAGCAAGCAAGCCCATCAACTACTTCCGTACCTTTATCAATCAAATCTTCTACCCACAGGATCCTAAATTTCAATCTAACCAAGTAGCTTTATCTCGACTAGTTCAAATCCTTGGGAAGACGGTTCGTACAACGTACTTACAGCAGCTTTGGGAGAATGCCGATCACGCGCGAATACTGGACATGCGGCCATTGCGGAGAGGGTCTAATGTCGCTCAAATTGGATAGCTATTGTAGTAATTCTTCCTGCGGGCGCCGCAGAGATGGTTACGCGATTATCTGTGGTGAAGACGAACCACGAACCCGCGGCCCTAGAGCTTCCCAGAGTTTGCATACCTCTGAATCAAGAAAACCAGTTCCCCCACCGATGCAAAGATGGCTAGATGAGTCTCCGAGAGAGGATAGTAGTCTGTCATTCAGATTAGGGGAAGGTGATTCCAAAAACGCTGCGACTAGCCGGCTTCCGAGGGTGAATACCTCAAGGCCAGGGAAAACAGCGATATCACAAAAATTATGGTCTATTTTTGGGGAAAGTGACTCCAAAAACCCTACGACTAGCGGGTCTACCAGTTCTCAGGGGGAAGATACCTCAAGGTCAACGAACCAAGGTCTCTCAGCGAAAGAAGGATGGCTAGATCAACACCAGTCTCCGGAAACTAAAGATGTTCAATCAGTCATACCAGAGGAAGATGATACCAGAAACCTTATGACTAACGACAGAATCCGTCCCTTGCCCTCAGACTTACAATCTCTGTCTCGAGTCATCATAAGTACACCCAACAATCGCATATGGTTTTCTACGAAGGAGGACCTCTCTCTCTCCAACAGATGCAAAGCATTCCTCGAGCATAGCTCTGAGGAACCTTGGTGTTGGTGGCCTCTCAGACCGAGAATGCGATTACTTCAAAATGATGAGACCCGAATGCATTGGCTATGTGTAAGTTGTATCAATGCCATTTTTCGATTACGCTTCATACTGACACAATACGATCTAGCATTGTGGCACACATCTTTGGACTGAGATGTCCACCTATCATGCAGTGCTGATTAGGGAAATTCTTGAGCATAGAGGCACCGTGGATGAGCATTATCATTTATGTGGATTAGGAAGCCGTGCTGTAGGGGGAAATCGATATTCAAGTCCTTCTACGCCTGGGAACCAGGGCCAGCATTATCCAAGTACCGGTTCATCGCGGAATCCACCGACACCAAGTTCTGGCGGAAAGCCTGCGGATAGCCGGACTCAGGACACGTCTACTACCCGGGGATCGCAAACGAGCCAGCTGCCGGATACCAATACTACTATTAACGTGCGAGATACAAATCAATCTGTCATCCTACTTGGCGTCAAAGGGTCACGCATCACTCTCGAATTAGCACAGATTGATACTATAAAATACGGCAGAGATGATATTTTCTTCTGGACCCTGAAACGGCAATACAAGCAATGCCGAGGAAGTCTCAGATATTGGCTTTCAATTTGGAGACTGAGTCATTGCGACTTTGTGAAGGTAGGCTCCAAGAGCATGTCGAAGCATTTTTACTGCTTACCAGTGTCAGTTCGAGAAGATATGGGCGGATGCAATCGTATGCCGAGGCAAAGATCTACCCACGGATACAATGTACGAGTATGATCCAAGGCCACCGCATGCCGATAACCCGCCCATCTCACCACATGAGTTCGAGGCAGCCTTCGCTTCGTGCGCAAATCAATGCACGCTTGCCCCATTTCATGATTGCTTCAGAGTGCCGGGCCGTTACTTTGCTCTGAAGCGTATCCCCAAGCGGAAATGGGAGGTCGAAATGAAGACTGAGGAGCGCGAGCATATGTGGGGCTTGGAGGCACAACACAAGATCTCGTTTCTTCGCGTACTCGTCTATCATTGTCTGATCCTCAGCGGAGCCTTTGGGTTCTGGGCATGGTGGCTCGTCGAGCATCCTGACGATTTGCAAAGTGCGGCAGTCCCGGCAACAATTGCTCTTACGCTCCTATCTCTGTTCTGGAGCGCTTCTGGCATCATAAAAGGTTCCCGCAAGTTCGGGTGATCTGGACGAAAAAAACAGCTTGCCCCCACCCACCGAGGAAAGCAGCCACCGTAATGTCATGACTCAAGTTGCAAAAGAATTGTGGACCATCTCTTTCTTCCTTCCTTCCTTTCTGTCTTTCTTTCAGATCTTTCAAAGATGACCTATCGTTGTTGGGATTGGTCTTCCCCATGGCGAGATTAGCGAAAGCTTGATAGCATGTGGCTGTGGCCAAGTCTCGGGTAAATATGCTAGGTAGAAGTACGTGGGCGGCAGCAGCATCGGCGATCTTTTATGATGGATACTATTATTCTAATACATTACATTATAGTCGCAGACGATGTATATTATTCTTTGACGTCACTTTATACGTTTCTTTACCATCACTACTTATCTTACTTCATTACTTTATGAGTTAATATGTTGTACTATCAACGCCGGGGTTTATCTTGATGTCGTGTAGAATTGAGTTCAGCTTGATATGAATCTAATATTTCGCCCATGTTTCGGGTCGATAGGGGGCGGCCGCACTAGCAAAGATTTCCACGTGGCGTGAACTGAATTGAATTGATCGACCTTTAGTCTCCATCATTTTTGCTCTCTCACTTGCCCGCTCCTTGACTTTGCCCATGGACCAGTTAATCCACAGAAGGATTGTCTCAAGACGATACAAACCATTTAAAACGACCCCAGAGTGGCACGGGAGCCATCAAGATCTAGAGAGAACCCCGCAACTATGAGATGTGCATATGTACTGCGCTGACTGGCTTTCCCAAAATGCGGCTAGGTTATTAGGCTCTGCGGGGACAGCCTCCCCGGTGTTGGCATTGGTCCACATTTTCAGCCTTGCATTGTATTCGGGCAACCAAAGTGTTGGCACCCGCTGCAACGGCAGTGTCAACCCGTGCCAGCCATGGTTGAAGAAGATGGGTTCAGAAAGAGCCATGTACGTAACGCGAGCATGGGTAAAGATAGGGTTTTTCAAAAGCAACATGCCGCTACCTGATTACAACCTTTCGCTCCTCGGTCTTACATCTATCTGTTCTTCAATTCACGCCTTTCTGGTACTTTGGGGTTGCCTGTCACCAATTACTAAATATGTTGGCCTTTAACGCTATCAGTGTCGCTCTCTGGCTCATATTGGCCCTGTTGCTTTGGAGTTTGCTTAGGAAGCTCTACCAGGCTTACGCCTCGCCCCTGAGAGATGTGCAGGGCCCATGGCTCGCGAGGTTCACTCGATTGTGGTATTTGAGGACAACATACTCGCGACAAGGCCACAAGATCATTATGAACCTGCATAACAAATACGGGCCCATCGTTCGTATTGCCGCCAATGAGTATAGTATCGACGATTTTGAAGCCTCCAAGATCATTTATCGCTCAAGAGACCCTTTGGTCAAGGTCTGTGGGGCTGTTCTGCAGGGTCCCTATTGTTGCTCATTAATTGGTCTTTGCAGGCGCCACGATATGCAGCATGGGGGTTACCGAATGCAGAACCGAGCACCTTTACCACACTTGACAATGCTCACCATGCTGCACGCCTACGCCAGGTGAACTCTTTATACCAGACAAGCGCGCTGGTGAATATTGAGTACCAGATCGATAATGCGACTAACGAGCTTGTGGAGAAACTGTCGGGGTTTGCCAAAGAAGGAACGACGGTTAACATGAGTGATTGGTTGAACTATTATGCCTTTGATGCTGTTGGGTCACTCTCGGTCAGCAGCTAACATATCAGAATTCTGATGTAAAAACAGAGTACTGACCGTTTCTGCTCAGTTTGGCAAGCCATTTGGCTTCCTCCAGAAGGCGACAGACATTGCCGGAATACTAAACACCATCCACTCTTACGGATTTTACGGTATGGTCGCTGGCGTATATCACGAGTGGCACCCTACCACATACAAGATATGGCAATGGCTGGCCCCCAAGGAACGTGGTGGCGGTATAGGACACATCATGCAATTCGCAGGCCAAACCATTAATGACTGGAACCAACGCTTGGAATCAGAGAAAGTGAAAGACGTGGAGAAGACTAACGGTGGTGACTTCCTCTACACTAATCAGACAGGCTCTCTGCTGGCCAAGGTCCAAAAGGACCCTGAGAATTTCAAGATCGAAGACGTCTTTTACCATATGTCGATGAATGTGCTTGCGGGTGGAGAAACAACTGCTGCATCCACGGCGAACATTATTTACTATCTGATCAAGAACCCGAGGGTGCATAGTAAGCTTCGTAGAGAGTTGGAGGATACCTTGGGTAAGAGGGATGAGGCAAGCAAAAGGATCTCGATGAAGGAGGCGCAAAGCATTCCATATTTGCAGGCGGTGATCAAAGAGTCATTAAGAATCCTGCCGAATGGCTTACAACTCCCACGCATGGTCCCTAAGGGCGGCCTCACACTAGCAGGGCGATTCTTTCCGGAAGGTGTAAGTCACGAACTCCTTACATTAGATGGACCCAAAATTTACGTTTTCGTAATTGGATAGACAATAGTTGGCATGAACCCTTGGGTCGCTCACGCCAACCGATCCGTCTACGGCGAGGATGCCGATGTGTTTCGGCCAGAGAGGTGGCTGGAGGAGGGAAGTACCGATGGGGAGACCAAGATTGAGCAGTACTTCTTCACGGTCAGTGGTTCCAGAGTCTTTCTCGTCCTCAGCGACTACTGTTGTCCGGAAGACTATTTCCTTGGCACGAATACATCTGCCAATTAATGTGTTGTTCCAATCCCAGTGGACAATCTAATCGATACACACTCCTGCACGATGGAGACTTTTACATATCGCTACACCTACTCCTGAGAAGAGAGAAGATACGACAAGAACGAATTATGCTGACATAAATTGACCGAGACAGTTTGGTCGCGGTACTCGTACATGCCTCGGCAAGAATATTTCCCTCATGGAAATGAACAAGCTCATTCCGGAGCTGGTGCTGCGTTTCGATATTGAGATGGCCGAGAAGGACGCTGAGTGGACGGTGTACAATGATTGGTTCGTGAAGCAGGAAGGATTCCTTGTCAAGGTAAGCAAGAGGCAGGAGAACGGCATCCTGCTGTGACCGCGACCACTTGGGGTTTTGGACAATGAGATCTAGTCGTGTGCATAGTGTAGAGACGGCGTGCCGTCTTATGATTACAGGGAAAGTATCTACTAAAAGATAAAGATTTATATTACTCTGCATGGTGATAGTATATTCAGCTTTGAGATCGCTGCAATGCTATTGTCGTGAAACAATCACTCGAAACCGACTCCTCAATCTCGATCCACCTGGAAGATATCATGCAGGGAACAAGTCCGCGGCAAATATTGTCCTTGTTAAGAGCACTGGTAAGTGCCACGCGATGTTGCAAACAAAGGTCGCAATCAAAGCCGTACGTGCCCCTAACAAACAGGCGGAATAAACTCCAGTGGTGCCAGCGGGGCCCCAGCGCTATGACCAAAACCATACGGACTCGACTACGTGTGTGGGCAATCATACTATATATCACCACTATATAAAAAAAACACGCTTCCACAGACTGCACAGTGTCCTTAAAGCCAGTCAGATGCCCCACTCTACTAGGGAGAGAGTCTCGGCGTAGGTTTTCAACTACTTTGGATGAGCTATCACGGTATGAACGGCAAGCTATAAGTATGGGTGGGTGGGCATCTTACTTCTCAAGCATGGGATAGATCCTTTAAGATCACGACAAAGAACAGACAATCGAGGAATCAGGAGATGTGTGCGTAAACGATATAAATGAATGGGAAAAGAATAAGGTACTTCTAACCGCCGTCGCAGATTACAAGGTCACATTGAGATGCCATGCCGGTCTTCATCCGAGTGGTCGCCACGGTCCGGAGCAAGATGGGTCGCTTGTGAGGTCTCCCCTCTTTCCTGTCGCTTCGTTAACACTTTGATATTTGAGAGCTAATTATATGCTCAGTCGTTGGTCTAAACTAAGGCCAGGCTAAGCAAAAGACCTCTCAATTTCAACGACCTGGAAAGGCTTCACTGTTTGCTGCCCTTTATAACGAGGCCCCGGCCAGTTCTTGACCATTTCACGACGTACCCGTCCTTCTTTCTGTTCATTCACCGCTATTCACGCTTCCTCTACCGGAAAATTCAAAGAAAGTGGACTCTGGGCTGCAGACTACAAATTTCCGCCAGGGAATCCTATACTTACATCTAGAGGATGACTTCACGGCTAACACCCGCTCCTCTCAGAAAGCCGCCACCGCTCCTTGCTCTACCCCTCCACCTCAAGCAGCGCATCTTCGCCTACTTGGACGAGGCACACAATCTCTCTCTCCTTTTCCTACGGCGAACTCACCCTATCTTGCGTCAGTCGATACCTTATGGCTACTCTTCGGATCGACAGACCAAAAAGTGCCAGCTTTGGACCGCTGAGCGCGAACACTTCGATCTCTTCCCGGCCGGATTCCTCCCGTGCTACTGCCGCTTGGAGGTCTACCGTATCAGGTGCTTCGAGCGCAAGTATCCCATCGTCTGGCGGGTTGGGTTCTCGTTTCCTTGGCATTCCCCCACCAAAATATTTACTTGAGAATAGCATTAATATGATTCTTCCAACACGCAATATGATTACATATTTCTTTACGTGATTTAGATCATTGGACGTCTTATTACGAGGCATGGTATTGATTTATATGGGTGTTATTTGATGTTGGACGCGTTGTTTTTTTTGATAGTTGCGGGACGGAGAGTAGGGCTGAACCCCTGAAACGAGAACCCTGCCAGACGATGGGATAGATACGAAGAAGAAGAACTGAACCGTCGCTGCAAATTCTGCACACGCGTTTGTGCTCGTGGTTTCTCGTCCTTTAGAAGACTTGATGGGTTCCGACGCCGTGCCCGTCTTTGAGCAGTCGAAGCTCTTCGCATTAGCTGTTGGTGTCCAAAAGGAGATGTTCAGTTCCGTCGCAAGATGGTCGTCTGAAGACTTCTTAGGCATCCCCGCTTTGTTACGCTCAGACAGAACGTACAGCCTCAAACTCCGCGGTGACCTCTGGCAGAATGTCATGTCTCCGACTTAACCTCTTGCGACATCGATCACCAACATACCGATTCGTGAACCAGATCCGAGCCAAGTCGAGTTCCATCCAATGGCTTCCAAAATGTGGTGAAGACGTTGCTAAGCTCTACAAACCAGCCAGCATTGGCAACTCAGGTAGAGTGGTCGGCGCCAGTAATGTCTTATTCGCTCCACGCTCCCACGATATTGCTTCTCACGACGGACATCCGCAACCGCAAGGCTTTCCTCGTATGACTGGAAAGCAAGTCGAGTCGGCAGACCCCGGAGTGCTTTACGGGGTCGACAACACTGGTCCGTGCATTCAAACAGTCTTGCGCAGCGAAACCCAAGCTGACACATAGTTTGTCAGATAGTGCGAATAGCGCCATGCCTCCATCATTTCCGACTCTCCTCCTCTCGAGAAAACATCCCAATCCAACCTTCCTCGAATTTCTTTAATGCAATTATAATTCTGCTATATTGGATGTTGCTCAGAGTAGGACGTGTGGTTTTCCGTCAATACGAGAATGGATTGCCTTGTCTGTGCTCAAATTTGTTGATATCAAGCCACGTTTAAAGAAATTATCTAGAGTGAATAGATTAATTAAGAGACACTTCTGTGGACGTGAAGGAAAATAAGTAGCCTCTTTTCCCCCAAGCCTTAAATCAATACTGCTGTACGCTTGGACAGATATGAACCCAACCGACGGATTTCTTCTGTGCTTACCTATGTCGTATCATCTTAGCAACCCCATACCGCAGCCAAAAGAAGACAAACAGGAGCATTGTTTCCAGCCATTACCTACCCATATAGACCAAGATGAGTCAAGGCCTCGAGCAAAAGAAAAGCTTGGCTGATTCATTCGGCAAATGTTATGTACGCATTCAAAAGACCCATTCAAGTAAAAATCATGTTGATTGAAAACCAACCCTCCGCTTCATCCCGCCTCGCCTCCACGCTGCCAATCAGCCAACAGAGGATTGGGTAAAGTAAGTGGTTTTTGTTAATCATACATCTGTGGCATTTATTTGAGAAGGCTACGTAAGGATTACCTATCCGACGTACTTTTAGTCTCATTAATGAATTAAATTCTACTGGGTGATGTTGCTAGGATGAGGAAACAGTATTATTTGGGGGGAGAGAATTTGGTGGGATATGTTGTATTTCAATTGGAATAGTTTGGGTATCATCCACTACGTGGAGCAATAAATGTGATTCATCAGTCCAAGTAGGAGTTAAGTGTTAGTATTAATGGATGGATGGATGGATGGATAGATTGGGGGGCAATAGTCGAGTTTATGAAGGGCGTTTTGTGGGAGTGGATATTGCTGGGGTTAAGAAGCGAATGAATGTTAGTATTTCAATATCCCCAATCTTGTGCACAGGTAAGTCGTAAGTCAGTGAGAGTTGACGACAACGTTCCGCGAAAAATAGAAGTGGATCACTGCTCTCTTCACGGGAGATGGAATAGTGTTTTGATTATTTCAGCAGCGTGTTTCTAATTGAAGATCCGAGCGAGAATCTTGCCAAGTTGCTCTGGATGGTCTCTAAAAGAGTGTGCGATAACGAAACGAAGAAATCTCTTATTTGAATTGCCGCTTATTGACCACAACAAAGGTACAACAAAGGTGATCACAACAAGGGCACGACTATCTCGCATACCACAAAAGGCCTCCAAGTGCTAGATTAAAATCCACCTTTAGCTGACATTTGCTGGAGTATCTTCTGCGCCAGGCAAGAGGAGTACCCAAAGCGGAATCCATCTGCTGAAACCATACGAGAAATTGACCATGTCCTGTTTTCACCTTTTGCTGTTCTCTTTCTCCAAGACATCCTCATCTCTGTGTTCTCTGTGTGGTAGAGGATTGGTGGGAGTTTGATGTGTACTTCATAAGGGATATGCCGATATCGGTCGCGGATGCAGGCGAACTTCCATATGTCCGAGACCAGGCCTTTTGAGGGTTGATCGTAATATTAAGCAAGAAATATACTGAACGGTCGGACCATTGTCGAGTCTTTGGAAAGGTTTGAATTGTGTGTTGGGACGCAAGAGGATGTCACATAGTCGGAGCTGGACCCCAATACAATCATACGACAACCTTGTCTCCTTCACGCTCCACCACGGTTGGAAAGGCGGTCCTGCACCAGCAAAGGCATATCTGCAAAATGGCGGCGCTCATAGGCTATCTTCCAACTGTCTTCTTCGTCAATCTTGCTGCCTGTGTAGAAGTCATGCGACGCTGGGTCTCCAAAATCCCGAATGTATTGGATCTTGTAGCTCCGTTCATGGTCGGCGATATCCCTACACATTCCGTTTACGAGCGCCATGTGAGCTCTGTCACGGAAAGAAATGTGTGACATGATAGCGAACAGAATTTCGGTGGGAAGGCTGGCGAGGCTTGCCATGAGGGCCCTTTATGGAAGATACGCCGGTTCTGAAGATTGAGGTTGGAGGGCTTGGCGATAAGAGTGTGATGTTCTTTGTAGTAGACTTTTGGAACTGGGAACATATCGTGGTTTTCGCTGGACTAATTACGGTACTGGGTAGAATTTGAGATGTGTTGAGAAGAGAAAGGTTCCATTGATATAGAACGTTCTGCACGAGGCTGCCGGGTCCGTGCAGTGAGACATGGTGCACGTTCCCGAGACAATATATATCTGCCAACGGTTTCGGAAGAGACAACTCAGCCTCAGACTGTGACATCGTAAGGCGTCTGTTAGATTTGATGCGAGCGCCTGCGCCAATCACTTCCTGGTTACCTGCATACAGAATACAGGGATGATGCGATAATGCCAAGGCAGCTCTGCAGTCGCTGTATTCATTGAGTCAACCGAAACCGGACTTGGGAAACAAAGAGCCTGTTTGTTGTGTTTCGATTCGGGACGTTGCGTCCATGTCGGGTCCTAGTCCTTGAAACGCATTAGCTCCTTGGCCTCTGTTCCGCAGAGAGCCCTTTAGCAGGTTATTGTTATACAAGCCTTTGATTAGCAGGGGCTATTCTGGTATCACTTATTGTATCGAAGATCAGAGTACACTCTCATCCCGCATTGAATATCTCCATGGTATCAGGCTGCGCATTCAGTTTCGTACATTGCCGTTGCCACTTACGCGTTCTTTGCCATCCTCGAGATCGCAGAAGAGGTTCTATATACAGAACGGATCAAAGGAACTGGAAACAGGCTTTGAGAATGGCGATCTTTACGCGTAGTGAACCGCCACACGCATTGACTACCTTTGACTATAGTATTTACTCTATACGGTGGACTTTAAACACAAATACGATGTTACAGAATCTTCCTGACAAACACTAAAGCAGCACTTCGATTGGTGACCACCTTGTTGCAATGACTGATTTGCAGGCAGCGGGAAAGCTATGACTAAGCAGAAATACTGTTCAATGATTGGCTAAGGCTAGCTGATTGATCTGATTGATCAGGTCTTAAGAACATAAGGAAGGAAGCACATGAAGGCGGTCATGGACCAGTCTATATACTCGCCGAGAAGATTCCATCAGATTCGCCATCATTCGCTGTCTCCACCCATAGAACGCTGGCTGGACCAGGGGATCCCTCCCCGCTGGAATTGGCTAGAAACCGAGCGAAATGATTACCTAATATCAACACACCTGGACCTGAAATAAATTCGGACACGAAGAAAATTGAAGACGTTCTTATCTTAACCATTGGTTATCTTCAACAGGGGCGTAGACGAAAACATGTATTGTGTCTTGCAGGGGGGCGCAGCCATTTCCGGCGCGTAATGATGACAGACAGTAAGCAGCATTCAGCGCGGCAAGAAAGTGTGGCCGTGACTTCATGCTTGCACTTCCCCTCTGCTATCACATGGAGGTCTTGTTCTTGTTCTGTGTTCCTTTTTCACTTTTTCTTGTGGCCACCAAGCTCGGGAGGCTCCACAAGTCCAGAACTTTCGTTGTGGCTTCCTGTACTCCGCAGTTTCTTTGTCCCCAAATGGACCGAGACTCTCTGAACCCGCTCTCTAGTTTCATGACTCCATACGCTGCTGCTGATACTAACAGCGTTTAGAATCCAAAAAAAAGGATCATTGGTCAGCCCGAAACGCGGGGAATCATATCGCCCCTTAATAGCAATGCCGGACCCCATTCAATCTGCTTCTCTATTGTGAGGTGAAGTGTCTTGGTTTGGTACAATCTATCGAGAGCCTTGACTCTGGCAGTCATTTCTCTCAGCGATTACGAGCAGCGACCCGGCACGAACTTTGGCGAACAGAACAGCCCCAAAAGGTCTTGGGTATGCTGATTCAGATCCGATATCTTTGCCTGCCATTCCTGGATTTTGCACCACGCTGCCAAAGCATAGTAGGTCTCCTACGAATTGGTATTGAAAGGACAGTACGTATAATCTACCCAAGGAGAAAAGGGGAAAAAAAAACAGTCGAAAGCTAGCGGAGATGTGACGTATGGACATCGTGCTGGTGGTAATGCATGACTGACTCAAGACACAGGCCTGCAAATATTGGTCTCGATATTTTCAGGGGGGATTCCTGGGATAGGGGTCTTCAACTTGAATCTGGTATCTGCTGTGATATTGTCATCCATTCGCAGAGACCTTTTCGAATAGCCTCAACAAGAAGAGGAACCAAAGCGATGAGGTGCCCGAGGCTTATTTCCTTCAGAACCTGCTGGTCAACGGCTTTCTTATTATCGATCAAGTCTGCTAGGTAAACCATTCGAATTCAGGCCAGTGAATATCTTAAGACAATTCATTACCTTCAACCCCGCAAGGCTGCAGCCATCCAACTTAGGCTGTGATCATGTTAGGTGTTGTTGGACTCGAAATGAATACTTCAAAAAAGCTGTGTTAGCAAGATTCGTGCTGCGGGGAAGCAGAATGAATGTCCCGGAAAGAAGTGAATAGGTTGTCATATGTACGGATGCACGGGTAAGAACAAAATGAATGCTGAATGAGTGAATTCAAGCCTTCATCGGCCTACAGTGAATGTGTGAAAATCAACACAGCACTCTTAGCCTTCCCTAGCGTGGCATCTCCTACTATTTAATGCATTCAGCATCTTCTACTTTCACTACTATACTCAAGCACATCTTTTATTTTCCACAGAACAGTCTTGTACAGTATTAACATCTGCACATCTCCTTCTCTTCAAAGGATTCTGCTCCTACTTTTGTTCCCCTTGACGAAGAGGTTACAAGCATCACCGCAAAAGCGATATTTTTTCGTGCTGGTCCTAGCGACAGTGAGGTGCGCAAAACCTCCTTTGTGGTGGTAGGCTTCATCAAAGCCGTCAACACATTGTTCGGCCACAAATTACTTTCAACATCTCAATAACTTTGTATTTCACTCCGAATCCTTGTCTCATTATCCTACAACACTGAGCCACTAGCATTCCCAAATTCCACTGTTTCTCTACTTTGATTTATATTGCATTATTTCGACCCACCAAACATCCACTAACGAACCGTTTATATATACATATAAACTTGGAAAGGCTCAATAGCACTCCAATACTTTGTCAAAGGCTGACAAGTCTACTCATAGTTGTATAGTATTTTTATCTTCACCACACCGCAGACATGGATCAAATCAGCGAGATGCCAGAAACTGCGCAGCACCTAGAGGGTGTAAGTGCGACAAGTCACACACTATAACACCAAGGCTGATCAACTGTAGCAGAGATACCAATACTTCCCAGCTGTATTGGCCATCTGCTTCGTGTTTGCCCATTTCGACCCGCAACTCGTGCTTTGTGGACTGGCGATCCTCTACCTGCTCACCACCTTCGTCAAGCGGTTTTCAGAAACTTTCACCAGAATTGCCGTGGCAAGCGGTAAATATATATCCAGGAAAGTCGTCACTCATACTGACGCCCCAGAAGGTATCCTCCAGCATCCAGCCGTAGCCGTGGAGCAAGGCTCCAACGAGCCGCTGACCATGGTACCTTGCTAACGATCTGCTCCACAAGAGCAATCCTACCAACCCAGCATGGTCCCTGAGCGTGCTGCAAGTCCCAGGGAGCATCTGGTGACTTTCCGCAGCTTAGTAAGTGTAGCCAGCAAGGCACAATCGCACCTGAATGCTGCTACACGGAGCCCTTGTCCAAAGGCTGAGCCCGCTAGCACCAAAGGGCCTACCGATCACGCATCTCTGGAGGAGACTACTCTCCAGATCGACCCGGAGATCATCGAAGAGCCTACCAGTGGTCAGCCTTCCACTGGAGCGGAGAACGACGGATCGCTTCAATCCGTGCCCCTGACTATCGATACCTCTATCGATATTCAACATTCCACCGACGCCGATGACCAAAGTTCTCACCTTGATGGTGAAACAGTCGCAAAGCTGGTCAGCTGTCACATATCCGAGGAAGACAAGGATAGCAGGGCTTTGGAGCATGAATCCAGAACCATCGGATTACTTCCAGAGGACAAAGAGGATGAAAAGTCTCCTCAAAGAACTGCTCGATCTGCGGATGACCTTGCACAGAAGCGCTTTGTGAGTGAGGTCCACAGCGAGCTGCAAGGACGTGGCACCCCAACTTGCGACAACCCAGATACCTCTGCTTCGATCATGCGCAATCGGGCGACAACGCGGAATTTAAAGATCCAGCGTGTAGTGAGGTATCGTGTCGCGAAGCTTCGCTACCAACCTCCAAAGAGGTCCCCTGTCGATAGGACTCTCACCAATCGTCGAAAGGGTATGGAGGAATGGGCTGGAAAGTCGGCCCATGGAAAAGCTCTCGTTGACGGTGCTGAGGCCGCTGGACGTATGGTTGGCTTGGATTTCGGCGAGCAGGCCGAAGAGGAGGCTGGAACCGGGGATTTGATGGTTGGTCTGGAGTTTCAAGGGCCTGTTACGGAGGTCCTTGAAGGTGGGGAGCCGATGGATGTGACTGGCGATGACAGCGCTGTTGACATCGACGAAGTCATGATCGGCTCCGATGTAGAGGCGGAGATGGAGGTGGATGAAGATACGCCGGCCTCGGACGATGACAGCGGCTTCGTCGACGCGGACCCCATGCAGCTTGAGGAAGACGACCCTCAACCCGCAGTCAACGTGGCCAGCAAGCCAAACCCTATCCCTGTTGGAGGTTTGGCACAGTCGGGTCAGCAGCAGGCAGCGCCGGTCTCGGTGCCGGTGACTGGGAATGCTGTTGCCAGCGTGCTGCAAGGAGTCGCGCAGCACCTAATTTCTACGAACAGTGCCGCAGGTCTTAGGGAGGCGCGTCTGGGGAAGCGGGCAGAGGCAAGGGTCGCTCCAGGTCAAGTCGCAGGTCCACCTCCATCATCAGGAGGACCAGTGACAAAGAATGGACTGATCACCCCTCCACCATCGACCACTGCGTCGACATCTTCACCAGAGGGTGCGATGGCAGCAGAGGTAGATACCTCGGACACGACGCAGCCGACAACGACTCCGTCTTCGACCCTGCCTTCTTCGACATCGTCGACAGCCCCGGCCTCACCACTACCTCGGGACTCGGCTACGGGCGATGACCCATCCACTGAACCAGCCGGTGCAAAAGCTGAGCCGACTGCATCTGGGGATCAAAGTCGCAAGCGCGGCTGCAAAGAGTCCGATCGGGAACCGGAGAAGGTCAAAGCGGACCAGCGCGATGAGCATGCGCCCGCAAATTGTCCCAACGTCGGCAAAGCGGAGGATGACCAGAAGCTGCAAGCTCCAGCAGCCTCGAACGCGTCCCAGCCCGGAACGGCTTCTCCTCCTCCCCCTGAGTCCTCCAAGCGACTTCAGCGACAGCGTCCTAATGACGCTGAAGCTGAGCAGGAGATCATCCCTCTGAACGACATCGCAGATCAGGCACCTACTGGTAAGTCTATTCCTTTGAGGCAACTCCCAGCCTATGGTGAAAAGATGCTAACTTTGTGGATTGCAGCGGAGGAAATCCATAAGGAGCAGTTGCAGGCCGTGTTCGACAGCTTTGATGAAGCTGCGTTCCCGGACCCTGATCTAGACTGGTCCTCGGATGAAGACCAGCCACCAGCTGGGAAAGGGAAGGGGAAGGGAAAAGCGAAGGAATAGGGTATTGGTGACGGTCCTCGGATGAAGATGAGCCGCCAACTGGGAAAGGGAAATAAAAAGGGAAAGCGAAAGCGAAAGCGAAAGCGAAGGATTAGGGTATCGGCGACGGCGACTCGTCGAGCGGGCTAGAAGGTGACACCTCGGAAAGGGTTAACTACAAAGGTATTGGGTGCGGTGATTGGTAGGGAGGAACAGCCATGGCCAATGCCGGTGCCAGCGGCGCATCAGGCATGCACAGCGGGTCTACGGATCTGGAATACATGATGGAAGTGCGGTGAGCGCCGCTGCATCGAAGTTCGAGACCAGAAGATGTTTTCAAGAGCAACGCCGTCACGGTCCAGGGCGATTCCATTGAGGACGGGATCCCAGTGGCTTCGTCCGAGGGATCTAAGCTAATGTCACGGAGGAAGCGGTTCGAGAAGGAGGATCCTACGGTTATGGGTGGTATGGATGGTGGAAGGGCTGTCAAGGAGACGGATTGGGCAACGAAGGGCGCGGAGGAAATGGCAATCAGTGACGGGGCAGATGCCCCTGTCCACGGTTAAGGGACGAGGAACAAGTCTTTGCAGAAGGGTTCCCATTCAATTGTATGATGATGGATGGCTAATGACATATTTTACGGAATTCTACAGCTATCTTTATCATGAGCGAGCTTTTTCGTTCTCTCTCATGGTCAAGGGAGCACTTGGATAAATAATGGCTTTCTTTCCATGTTCATATATTAGGAAAAGGGAATTTCAATCCACTTTGTCAATAGCTTTGATCCCCAGAGCGTATACTCTAATATGAAAAATGTCGCACTTTATTCATGTCCGTCAGTACCCACTTAACGAACACCAAGTTCATATAACCGAGAACTAAGACCCATACCCCCTGAAACTGCGATCAGATCCACAACAACCAGTATTCCTCACTCACTCACTCAAGACCATGCATCCAAGGATCCTCGCCTGCATTCAGATTGCTCGAACAAGTTGAACAAACCACTCCTCTCCCTTTCCTCTCTCCATCTCAATAGAACAACCCGACAGAACACATTTCCCCCCCGCCTACTTTACCCTTAATGAACCCATTTTGAAAAGCCATCTCGACTTCATATAGACACGCAACTCACGTACGACCCAGATCACCGTTGAAAAGCCTATCAAAGGCCGGAGCGCATTGATACAAAACAAATCACAGAAGACAAAATCAAGGCAGCTGGTTCCCTTGCTAGCCGATATGGCGAGGGAGATGTGGTCTAGTGTAATGTGATGTGACGTTAAAGATCTGACCTCTAAATGGAACAACTCAGCTATGGTCACATTAATGGTGATGATGTCCTTTCAAAAACTCAAGGTGCACAACCTCATGGAGAAAGAGCCCTCGGATAGGGACGGGTGGGCTTGGATGCGTGCGTGCGTGCAGGAGCTCTTTTCCATTTCTGTATTTCTTTCTTTCTTTCTTTCTTTCTTTCCTTTTCTTCTTTCTTTCCTTGTTGTTGAATAGGCTCGGTGCCTTTGTCATTCATTCAACTAATCAAACAATGGATGCATGGATGTCTACTAAGAACACCAAAAAAAAAAAAAAAAAAAAAAAAAAAAAAAAACGAAGAAAAAGGAATCAAATAAGACACATACCAAACCGAGCGAATGGCTCGTGGCTCTTTGGGGGACCAGGGTGGGGGGTCGATTTTGGTAAGATTATCATTTACTTTACAGAAGTTTGGCAGTGGGTCTTGGTTTTGATGGGTAGCGTGGCGAGAGGAGTAAGTAAATTATTATGGAGCTGATGGATAAGTACGGGAGGGAGCAGTGTTGAAAGCTGAGCGCTGGATTGGAGGCTGAGTCTTTATACTACTTCGCTTGTTGGAGAGGGAAAAGGGAGAGGAAGTTCAGATTGGTAGGGGGTTAGTAGCATGGAAAAGCGATCATTTGTTGGAGATGCTGTGCTCTTTCCACATCTATCGAATCTATGCAATCTTTTGAAAGCGGCTAAGACAATAGCCAATATACACGTCGAAGACTCGAGTATGAGTGACCAGCTATGTAAAAGATCCTGACGTAGCCAACATCACAAAGCGGTCAGCCGGATCCTAGCAACCATGAGGCTTCGCGAACCGTTCTAGCCTCAAGCCCAACCATCGTTCCCTTCATTTCCCCAACTGTCCCTTTCAGCTTCAGCAGCATTACCAGTATCGTCAGTCTCCGCTACTTTCATAGCGTCAAACGATGCATGAATGGAGTCCTCGTTCTCCTTGTTGTCTTCGGGAGGGTCTGCAATAGTAACGCTGACGGCTTGGAAACCTTTGCCGGAACGAGAAGGGGTGACGATAAACTTCACGCCGGTGCCTGGCTCGATCCCGCCGTACTCGTCCGGGGTCTCGATCTCTGACATGTGGAAGTAGTATCTCTTGGGCGCTCCATAGCTGGTTGAGTTGAGCGGGACGATAAAACCGTAGCCGCTCTCTGGTTTGCTCTCTGGAGGATCCAAATAGCGCTTGCACACACAGGTCAGCACAGTGAGAGAAAGGAGGAAGGTACTCAGAAGGAAGGAACTCCTACCTCGACTTTGCCGTAATGTACTTTGGCAGTGACTCGTGCGACACGTGCTGGGTCCTCTAGGCGGAGGTCTTTTGCTGCGGGTCCTTTGCCACTGTCTTCGCAGACGAAAGAAACACACATGTCCTTCTCCAACTTCAAGCCGTTGCACTGCTTCTCGTGGACGTGCGCATCATCGCCTCCGCTCTTTCTCACAATGAAACCAAACCCTTTCTCCACGTTGAAATTCTAATGAGCTCGTCAGTATGTATGGTTTCAGCTGGCTTCATTACAAGAGAGAGAGGTGAGGTCAAACCTTGACTGTACCGAATTCGCGACCTTCGTCAGACAGAATTGGCTCCGGGACGCTGTCTTCCTCGCGGATCTTCTTAGCAGTGTCGCCCTTCTCGGTGTTTTCAAGGATGAACGAGACTGGCTGCCCAACGTATGGCTCAACACCGCCAAACTCTCGCTTGTGGCCGAAGACATCATCACCGCCCGTGCAGCGACCGATGAACGCGAAGCCTTTCTCCTCGTTGTAAGACTTGACCTTGCCAAGCTCACGCTCGCCTTCGTCCTCTTTAACAGCCACTTCAACCGCCATACCACCCTCCTCTTCGCGAACATTCTTCGCTGAAGCGCCCTTTGGGCCTTCTTCAAAAACAAACGATACAGCCTGGCCCTCGACCAGGTCTTTGCCTCCACACTCCTTCTTGTGCACAAAGGCATCGTCGCCACCGTTAGCACGGCTAATGAAACCGAAACCTTTCTCTGCATTCCATCTCTTGATCGTCCCCATCTCACGGGCAGAGTCATCCTCAGTGACAGCTTCTTCGATCAGGACTTCCTTCGCTTTTCCGCCCTTTTCATCGCTCTCGTAGACAAAGGAAACTTTGGATCCGGGTACCAGAGCGGCACGGTTAGGTGTCTCGCGATTGTGACAGAAGATGCTGTCGCCGAAATCAGGGCGCTCGATGAAACCGAACCCTTTTTCGGTCCAGCGCTGGTGAAGCATTAGCATACGGCGAGCTTAGGGTAAGGAGGCGAGGTAGAGAGAGGTCGACGTAAATGGAGGATCTAGTGAGATGGCGACCTACCTTCACTACACCGTGTTGACGCTCTTCGGCCATGGTTGCTCGCTGAGAAACGGATAGGTGACGAGGTAGGTGAAGATGAAGAAACGAGAAAGACGCCTAGCTTGTTGGGTTATTTGTACTTGCTCGTGAAGTCGTGATTGCTAAGAAGGAAAGTGTCAGTAACGAATTCACGGGTGTTTACCAATCTCGACACAGCGCGCTAAGCAGAAGCGCGGCTCCTTGTTCACTTCGATTGGCTGGAAAAACTATCGGCTTGTCCGTTTTCCATGCCATGGAGCTGGGCAGTCAGTTCTTCTGAGTTGATTGGCTTCCCTCTTCAGTCTATCATAGCTTCAACATGAGTGTTGCCTGGCCTGGTAATGGACTGGATTCTCCCATACCTCACCTAAGGGAACGCTCTGAGATTGGCTGATCGTGCGGTGATATTCATCTTCTTAGATATCCGTCTTATGCCTCAATCCGGTCTTGCTGCTGATTCACAAGGTGCAATATATGGAGCGTAGGATTGAAACGGTAGTATACTCTGTGTCATGCTCACTCTGTATAAGAGAGTCGCTGGTCTCTGTTGAGTGCCGTGTGCACTGGCGTAGACAGAACTGTGTAGAGATCTGGTTGGCAAGATCCTTGATAAAACGATTGAGACTCATTTTGTTATACTCCCGACCTTCATGGCTCACTCCTGAAACTTCAACTCAGCGACACCCTCCTCGAGCTCCTTCCCAACCTCCTCCGGCATCTTATCACACCCTCTCCACACGTCTCTTGAATCCAATCTGCGTCATCCTTCCGCTGCAGCAACAAGATACTTACCCAATCAGTACCTTCTAGCCAAAACCTCATCAAGCTCCAACAACCCTCGCCCTGCGTCCATTAACTCTCTCCGGTATTCAAGCATTATATTTATTCGTCAGCGGCGTGTCAGTATGCAAAGCTTTAGTAAGCATAAATTCAGAGTCCATGATGCTTGCGAGCCGTCTTCTGTGCAAGGTGCCCAACGGCTTGATCAGTCGAATTACGTTCACTCGAACCTGTTCTCTGAACCGAAGGCTAGGCTGGCGATATCGTGCTGGTTACGACAGCCTCGCTTGCGAGTGTTGAGTCTTGTTAGCGAGGACTTCCGTTGGGCGAGCACTGCATGCTTCACACTTCACCCCCAAGATCCGGCGTCCACTTTTTCCACATCTTCCCCTTTCTCACCCTCTCATTATCCGTTCCCTCAACGACGTCTTCATTGCCCAGCACCAGCTCAACAGCTTCATCCACAGACTCCGTCGACCTCTTCTCAAACCCCTCCCCGTCTCCCTCTTTCAAAGGACCGCCCACCCCCTTCGACCCCTCATCCACCCTCTCACGCCAAACACCCAACCCCCCACTCCTCCCCCCTTTCTTCCCAACCACCCTAACATCATCAACCACACACCCCTTATCAACCCCCTTACACATATCCACAACCGTCAGCGCCGCCCCCACAACCCCCGTCAGCGCCTCCATCTCCACGCCCGTCTTCGCCGTCGTCTCCACCCGCACGCAAATGCGCACGCCTCCGTACAGGCCCACGGGCTCGGAAAGCCGCGACGCTGTTTCTTCCTCCTCCATCATCCGCTGTTCTTCCGGCGCCGGAATAGAAGAAGAAGTCGATGGACTTTTGGCAGTTTGTGCGTTAGAGTGGGGATGGGAGTCGGATTCGGAGTGAGAGGAATCCCCAACCGGCTCAACGCGCACGACGCACCCTTCAACGGCCACGCCACCGTGCGCAAGCGGTATCCACTCGCCAGTCTTCTTAACGGCTTGGATAGCGGCTATGCGGGCGACGGCTAGCACGTCGCCCTTTTTCATGGCGTTTTGGCGGATCAGGCGTAAGGGCTCATGGTTTGAGAAGCGGACGTGGCCGATGGCGAGGGCGGTGCGGTGGGTGATTGGTTTGGCGCTGGTGGATATGAGGTGGATTTCGGATGTGGGTGTTAGGTGGGGGAGGGTTGGGGTGGGTAGGTCTGTAGAGGCTTGGGTTGATGGTTCTGGAGGTGAGTTTGCAGATTGGGTGGTGGTTGAGGATTCGGGAGGTGGGTGCTTGGGGGGTGTGGTGGTGATTGTGCGGATGGTGGTTGTGGTGGGGGGTTGGTGGATGGGAGATAGGGGGTGGAATGGTATAGGAAGGGCTGCGGTCGTTAATCTGAGGGTCGGAGATTTTGGCATCATTTTGTGGGTTTGAAAGGGTGCTGGTCGTGGACAGCGATGCGATGGTGTAGGCTGGGCGCTGGCAGGTGGATCATCTGAGCCCGGCAAGGTCAGTGAGTAGAATATCAATTTTCACCATCTCATCATAATGCGGAGAGAAAGGAACATGGGAGCAGACAATCATGATATACATCAGTCGTGTCACAATATGTAAGGGAGAAACTCAGCAGTCGTCATATACAGTCATCTCTTCACATCCAAGGTTCAAAGAACAGGGCAACCGCCTACCCACCAATCAAAATCATCGGCCTGTTCTTCATATTCTCCAATTCGCCCATGCCTGCATGCTTCTCCTTCTTCCTCTTCACCGCCATGCCAATCAATTCCAAGAGCTCTCGTTCTCTTTCGCCGTACCCCAAGGGCTGCGAGTCCCCCGGCAGTGCCTGCCTCCTGTCCATCTCGACCTGCTTGATCGCTTCGATCGCTTCCTCGTCAATCGGGTGCCCATTGTTGCCTTTTCGCAGCAGATCCCGGAGGCTGACCTCGGCGTCTCCAAAAAGACAGACTTTCAAATTCCCATCGCTCGTGATCCTCAAGCGATTACAGCTCCCGCAAAAATTGTGCGTCATGCTCGTGATGAACCCAATCCGCCCTGTAAATCCCGGCACTCTAAACGTCTTGCTCGTGTCGTTCATCTCATCCCTCACTTTCTCCAGCTCTGGGTACTTTTCTCTGATGATGCCCAGCATCTCCTTGTAACTCAACATCTTCCCCTTTGCCCACTTGTTGCCATCAAAGGGCATATACTCGATAAATCTGACCTCGACATCTTTATCCCGTCCCATTTCCACAAAGGGGACGATTTCGCGCTCGTTGATGCCGCGCATGACGACGCAGTTTATTTTCAGCTTGATGCCCGCGCCGAGGCGGTTCATTTCGAGTATGCGGTCAATGCTGCGCATGACGGCGGAGAAGCCCTGCCGGCGGGTCATGATTTGGAATTGAAAAGGGTCGAGGGTATCGAGGGAAAGATTAACGCCCGTAAGGCCTGCTTCGGCGATGGAGTCTAGCTTTCTGTGGAGGGCGATGCCATTCGTCGTGATGCACAGCTCTTTCAGTCCCTTGGTTCGCAGGTTTCCGATCTCATGCATGAGCGGCACTATATCCTTCCGTATCGTTGGCTCCCCTCCCGTCAACCTTATCTTTGTGACGCCCTGTGAAACGAAGAGCGCCGAGAGGTAGGATATTTCGGGCGTCGTGAGGAGGTGGGAGGCTGGGGAGAGCGGAACCCCTTCCTCAGGCATGCAGTACGTGCATCGAAGGTTGCAGCGTTCGGTGATAGAGATCCGCAGGTAGTCATGTTGGCGTGAGAATTTGTCGGTCAGGAAGTCGGAGAAGGGTTTCGTCTCTTTGAGTGGCGGTTTGCGGGTTGGTGGCTGCGTGGCCGGTAGTGGACGCGGTTTTGGTAATATTTGGAGCGGAAATGGCGGAATGTCATCGAAAGCCACCGGTTGCTGTGAGGCTGTTACTGCTGAGGCGATACCTCGACGTTGTCTGGGCAGTCCCCGAAGCAAAAGGCGGGGTGGTTTTGCGGACTTCAGCCGGCAGATAGCGCGAGGCAGTAGGAAATCCATGACTGGCCGTACAGCAAGAAAAAGATCCAAAACTAAGCATACCGTTCTTCTATTGACAATGAGATACCAATAAGTAGAAGAAGTACAAAATAAATAGCCAGAAAATGTTGCTTCGTTGGTCGTGCGGAGAGGTCCGAAGGGAGCGTCATACACGCTAGATTTGTTGACAAAGGCATAGCAACCAGTCAGGATTCCAAACAGGGAAAGCATACACAATGACAATTACGATGAGACTTAAAGAGTGAGCGAGGGACTTTGAGTCTCTAGATAGATGGTTGCTTGGTTGTGGTCTAGATAAAGTACAACTAAAAGAGGCTGTTTAGAGATGGTCGAACTGAGTCCACCATCGGTAACCACCATCAGAATCAGAATGAAGAGTTGATGCGTCATCTAACTCAGATAAGGCCGTAACGTTCGTAATAATCTCCATCACAACCCCAGAAACCAAGACACCGACAATGAAAGAAATCACAAGTGTGAGGTTATGGCAGCCACTCTCGACGAAGCTGCATCAAGCCTCGAGCACAGACGCTCAAATCTTTCGATAGTGGCTGAGCTGACTTCTCGAGACTCGTTCGGGTCTTCTGCAATGACAAGCTCAAGTCGGCCAAAAGCTTTCTCAAGCTCGATCTCACCAAAGATGCGATCTTCAGGTTCAATTGCAGCTGGCTCCGAAGAGCTATGTGGTTGGTCGATGAAGAGAGCAAAGGCAGGGTCAGAGACGTCAATGTCGACTTCTTGCGGGCAACGTTCGATAACGTCCGGCGTCAAGACCTTCTCAGCCGACACTGGCATAGGCTCGATCTCTGCCGGCTCATCCTTGGAGCCATAGCTAGAGTAAGAGCCAACGAAGTTGGATTGTTTGCCATGGAGCATTGCGAAGCTCATCGAGTCGACAGCTGGGCCTTGAGGGACTTCAGTGACAGCGTAGACTTGAGCATCGTAAAGGCCGCGGAAGTCCATGTTACTGTCAGTCCAACCATTGTTCGCAGACTCGGCGGCGTTGTACTGGAAAGTGTTCTCCTCGGGAATCATTGTCATACCGACGTGGGGATTTACATTTTGCGATGATGGTGGTTGGAGAGTGGTTTGGGTAGGATTGACATCTTTTCGTGGAGTAGCGGATTGAGACCGAGAAGCTGGAGCTTCCGATTGGAGACGTGAGGTCTCTGGCATCGAAGCAGGCGCCCCAGTGCCACTTAGATCGTTCAAGAAAGTCGAGAAAGCTGGTGATGACAGAAGCATGCGAGTCAAGTCAGTCAAGCGAGTGTTCTCGGCCACCAACTCCTCATTCTTCGCTCGCAAATCGTCAGCTTCGCTCGCCTTGGCGGCGATCTCTCCTTCTAGCTGCCCGATATATTCTATTCATAAGTCAGCAAAATTTCATAAAGCCTTGGTTACCAACAATCATACCCTTCCGTCGTGATCGGAAAGCTCTCGCTGAGACCTTGTTCCTTAGCTGGCGCCTCTCTTTGCTGCTCAGCTTCTTTCCTTCCTCACTGGCCAGCAACCTCTCATCCTCGTCCATATCCTCCTCGTCTTTCCTCATGCGAGCGCTGTTCGAAAGGGCAGCGTTGCCTGTGGGTGTCGCAGCATCATCTTCGTTTGACGAAGTAAAGCTGCTGTGCCTCATCTGATTCAGCAGACGGGAGATGCTTTCTTCGACAATCGGATCATGAGGAGGCTTTGCGTTGCCTCCGCTGCGACTGGTTTGCCGAGAGTGGGTTGATTGTAAAGGCTTCTGTGTAGCTAGGGTTCGTTGCTGTTGTTGTTGCTGCTGTGCTTCGGCTTGAGCTTTTGCCAAAGCTGCCTGCTGTTGATGCATACCCGGCCAGACTCGACCTGGATGAGCCTGGGACGGAAGGGACTGCGACGTGCTTTCTTGTCCGCCAATGGCAGCAGGGTTGACGAAGCTGGAGCTCAGCGCAGGTAAATCATTTGTCGGAGAATTGTTGAAATCGAGGTCCATATCGATAGAAGAGCCTAGGCCAGGGGCAGATCCGAAGTCCAAGTAATCGTCGCCTGTGTTGATGGCCGTAGCAAAGTAACCATCCGATTGTGGCATTGTACCATAGAACTGTTGACTCCCACCATAGCTGAATTGATCGACCTGGTTGAGAGCAAAAGTGTTGGCCAATGCACCAACCGGGAGACCGGCCTGCTGTTTGTATTGCTCATATTGATAGCTTGGACCGGCAAATTGTTGGGTGGGTTGAATAGAGTATTGCGAAGTGTGAGCGGTGGTCGAGGAAGGAGGCGTACCGATAGACTTGGAGTGAGCGGATAGAGGTGAGATGGATGGAGTAGGGACGGCAGTCTGGTCATAGTTGATGAAGCTGTCAGGGTCGAAGCAACCGCCTGTTGGAGATGACTCGGTCGAGGGCTCCAGCTTGAATGTAGTCATGGTGTGGTAGAAAACAATCCGAGACACGCAGTCGAGTGTGGTGGATGAAGTTCGAAGGTAGCAAAGGGCAACGATGACAAGCCCTTGATGTTTGGCTTAGTACACCAAAGGTTGCCTAATGGATCGCTTCCTGTGGATTGCCTCCAACTCTTTCTATCCGCGACAATCAATATTTACTGCCGTTGTCAACGAGCGAGGATGCACTGGAGATGCTGTCGATGGCAGAAGAGAACTAAGGATGGAATGAAGAGCAAGTCGTAGCAAGAGAGTGTGTGAAAGGAAATAATGAGGGTTGAGGGTAGAGCAACAGCTAAATTTAGGTGGACGATGTTTGGGGACCTGTTGGGGGCAGTGCAAAGCGTGCAAAGGGTGCAAAGCGGCCTGGCCGGCAAACTTTGAACCAATGGCAACAGCAGCATCAATATTCTAAGGTATTCTTGCCAAGCCCTGTTCGGTTCAAGGGCGTTCCGGGCATAAGACTCAATGAATCTTGGCACATCTTGGCCCGATAAAAGGGCGAGACTCGGTCAATAACGCTCCACCACTCGATTATAATTACCCTCTACAATCTTCCCCCCCCTTCTCCCATCCAATTTCATGTCAGTCAACATCATTCTAGAACCGGCAGGTTACGCTTATCATTACTCTATACAAAATCTATGGCCTTGTCGATATCTTCACTTGTGCATTGATGCTTTGCTCCTCCGCCTAAGCATAAGCCTAAGCCTCTGCCTCTGCCTTTGCCTCCCACCAGCCTCTCAGCTTCCATCCGAGGACGCAAATGAAGCCATCCCATTGATGCCAACTACGAGGCCTCATTACACACTTCCCCCTCCACTTCCGCCAAGATCTGCATCCCTCGTGTGACATCCTTCGTAAGCGTTGCTCCGTGCGGGCCTTTGAGATCTTACTGTACCGGATCCATCAGCCTCTACTGATGGTGCTGTCACAAAATTCAATTGAAATTCTCGCCGTATTGCTCTTACAGCTATGCAAGGAGCGTGGATCCTGGCCATGCTTCTGTGCTATTTTCTCTCTAATCCCTCTCAATGGACGGCGATAGCGGACTAACGAACAGGGAATCCTAATTTGGACAACGTTAGACAATATTGCTCCCCGAAAAGCTTCGAGGCCTGAAAGGGCACTCCTCTCTCGTCTTTGTCCATCAAAAAGTGCAAGCGCGTCCTATTTTCTGGGCTTGACTTTTGTCACTAAGAGGCACGAGTCTGCATTCATTCATTTGTCTCCTTTCCATACCTTTTACCCAAGTAAAAGAGGGTCTCAAACACTCTTTAATTATGGCAAAGTTTCCAAGCTATGCTGCCAGATTTGTAAGAGCTTTCTGCTGCGGACTGATCGGCTTGAGCTGGTCAGACTGTCTTTCATCTTCAAGTTGCTAAACACCGCCCTTTTCAACCTTAACTCATGCGCCAGGGCCTACATGAATTTCCAGATTGCAATGAAGCCGTCTTCACGCATTGTAGAGCATAGAGGCGCGTTTGGGGCCTTCAGCTCTCTTATGATGAAATTGAGCTTCCGTCCCTGCCTCTATGTTAGAAATCGAGGAACCCAGGAAAACGAAGAGTCGGGCAGGTGCATTTGAAGGCGGACATCATTGGCAACATGGAAAGAAGTCATGTGAGATGTTCTGCCTTACACCCACGTGTATTGAAGCTTTCGAAGAAACCCAGCCAAGCCGGGTGAAATCCAAGCAACAAGTTTACCAACTGTCTATCCCGTATACTTGTCTCTGGTGGGGGACTCATATCACGTCACAAGTCATTATTATGCCTCTCATGTGTGCAACTGTCTTATTTCAATGGCGTTTCTTCTATCTTCTACTCGTTGAAAAAGCGTAAAAATCTGTTTCGTTCAAAGGCCTCTGTCGATAATGCCTTGGTCCTTTGTCCTCCCACAATGCGGATTGAGCACAATGCCATTTATGTTGCATTAGGACTGAAACAAAGATACTATGCCATTGTCCAGAAGGTCGATTACGAAAAAGGCCTTCTTAAAGTCTGTCGGCCCCCTGCTTCCCAAGTGCTCTGCAAATATCCGCCGTGTGGATCGTTTCTACTCACCAACTCGTCTACGTCAGGTCTGCTACTTAGATCATCCAGTCAAAAGTCTTGTCCGAATAAGTAAGTCTTCTTCGCTCGGAATCCGCTGATATTCGTCTTCGGCGACTATGGGTCTCGGCAGCACCATCTCCCGCAGCGTCTCGGTTGCGGGTTCATCCAAGTATGAGCCATCCAGCTCCGCATCGTCCACCGCTTCCATGAGTCGCCCTGTACAACATCCAGCCGTCACTACTAGAGCTCCTAGAGCTTCTATCTTGCGTGCCTCGACTATCACCTCGGAAACCTCCATGTCTAAATTGATCCGGTCCTCTTCCACCGCGTCCACAAGTCGCGAGAGCACGCCCGTTACGAACCCCTCTCTACGATCTTTAACTGTCGCTTCTAGAACGTCCAGCGCATCTACCGATCGTGCTTCCACTGTCACATGTGCGACCTCCACGTCCAATTTCATTCAATCCGATTCTACATCCTCGATCGTCCGTCCACCCACATCGGCTCCGGCAGTCTCCACCACCAGCCTCTTCCGCTCGGGCTCCAAGCGTGCTCCCTCGTACTTCTCGACCGCTGCAAGCCGCTTCCTCTGGGGCCGTCCACCACCCGGCCATTCCACCCTGCAGCCTTCCCACGTCGCCTCCCTCACGCACATCCTTTCTCTCCCCAATGACACACCCATGCTATCCAGCCTCGTGGGTGCCCTCGGAGTTCCGATCAGTCGAAGCCAGTTCTCCCCTACACCAAGCCGTTTCTGTGACGTCCATTTCTGGCTCGAGCAAAAATACATCGCCGAGCTAACCGAAGTCATAGCGCACGAAATCGGGCCTCAACTCGACAAGCTGCGAATCGCACCCACGGAACTGATTTCGAAAAAGACCAACCGCCTCCTCGCAACCCTCCAGCCCTACCGAGAACTCTTCTTCACCGCCATCACGGACTCAAGCAGCATCACCAGCAGCATCATACCCACTTGCCCTGCCTGCACCCTGAGCCATTTCTTCCAAAACCCCGCCGCGGTCACGGCACTCACGACCTGCGTCAAGGGCCGCAAGCACAGAAACCGCCCGTGGCCCGGCAGCATGGCGTGGCTGGAGCCCTGCCCGGGCAAAGGCGTCGACTGGGAAGCCAAATGGAAAGCCGAGGGCAAATCCATTGCGCGTGACCGCACCCGCGTGCAGCGATGGAGGAGGGAAACGCGCTTGCAGGAACAAATGGTGCCCGAGCAGCCTGCGCAGGTGCCTGGGCATGGAGCGGGCGAGGGCTGCGATTTCTGCGACGCGCTGCACTTGGAGCAGGCGGATGAAGAGGATTTGGATGCTGTGATTGCGGAGGAGGAAGAGAAAGAGGAAGAGGAAGAGGGGGAGCGCGCTGTCGATATCGCAGATGGAGACGAAACCGTCGTTAATGACGATGATGCAACACCACTCCACGATTCAGACGACTCAAAGACCTTGCGCGCCATGCAGGAAGAAAGCATCATCAAGGAATACCTCGCCTCCTCCTCATCAACAGCATCATCATTCAAAAACAACAACATGGACTCGCTATACCATTGCCCTCACCCTTACCCTCCCCATCTCCGTCCCCGTCCCCGTCCCCATGAAACTCGTAAGAATACGAGCAACGAAACCCAATCCCACTACTCCTCCTCCTCCTCCTCCTCCTCATTGTACGTGTACAGAGACGCGGAAGAGCGTATGGGCGCGAGGGATCAAGACGAAGAAGAAGAAGAAGACGAGCGGCAAAAGAAGCGCGCGAGCGATTGGGCGAGAAGTTATAGGGGACTGGTGGGCCGGGGGGGGGCTGATGTCGAGACTTTGGTGAGGTTGCGTGGGGGGGAGGAGGTGGTGGGGGCTGTGGGGGTTGGGGCGGGGGGGTGGATATAGGTGTGTCAAGGGGAGAGAAGGGTGGAGAGGGGAGGGGAAAGGGGGGAACGGGGGTTGGTGTATTGAGTTGAGTGCTGGGAGAAAGGATGTCTGATGTATTTTTTGGTTTGGTAGTGTTAGAGATTGGGGAACTGGATGGAATAAGAGGTGGTTTGTAGGAGGTCGCATGTCCCGGTCCTTTGGTATAATCTAGACATAATCGTTGCGACCATACTTCTTCTGTTGGAGGACGTTGATCGTTTGGAGCATTTCGAAATATATTTCAGAGTTTCGGTAATTAAGTGGTTGTTGGCCCGGGAAAGTTCTGCATGCAAATGCCTTCTCTCAGAACAATATACACGTCGTCCCAACTGAGACAGAAGACGCCATGCCCAAGGCAAAACATACACGAATCGTACACTGGCCGAGCTTCGAACCTGATCCCTAAATGAAAGTAGGTTTTGTACAAGTTTGGCATCAACCCCATTAGCATACCGTTCGAATCGCCACCACACAAATGCTACCGGCTCCCATCAACTCCGATGATGCCCCCAGCCCTTCCATGCATACTGGTCGGTACCCGCTGCCTCAATCCCTTGAAGCCGTCTTTGGATGAAAGCGTACTAGTTGCTCTCTTCCTGGGACTCCGTCTCAGAAAGCTCCTCGCCTCTTTCTCCTCGGACGCTTCATCAGCGAGCACACTTGGCCCGCCGTCCTTTTGGTCGTCAAGGATTTGCTGCCGTGAGCCCGCGGCTTGAAGCTCTGCTTTTCCGGCCGGAGGCTGAGGCTGGCGGTCTTTGATGGGTATTGATGGGAGGTCCGTAGCGTCTCGTAAATCGTTTTCATAAGGCTTCGGGTCTTGGATGGCGCTGTCGGCGGGGTTGGAGTGTGTGATTGTGGTCTCGGCACCATTAGCATTGAAAGCCTTCGGTGCAGCGAGGCGCGAGCGCTCGTAGCGGGCAGAAACGTCTCCGCCGGTCCAGACCGTGCCGAGAAGTCGGTCCCAGAACGTGAAAAATGGCTGTGAGAAATTTGTCTTGATTCCCCAGCTCTGATGGTGAACATCATGGTAGCCTGCATTGTTTGATGTGATGTGTTGAAGAGGGTCCCATGGCAGAGCATATCCACAATGATCGTCGACAGTTTTGAAGGTTGAGCCCGTAAAAAATACCATCCCTTGTCGTGTGTTAAACCCTGCGAGCTTGTATGCAATACTTGCGCCAAGCGTATCCAATAGGAAACCCTCAAATGGATGATTGTACAAGGCGCCATAGGCGTAAGGTACGTACAGACGGTGGTGGCGTGAGTGAAATGTGGCTGTTTTACTAGTCAGCATTTTGCAAGTCAACAACAAGCTTCCAGAGACGTACTGTACAGCCACTTGTTCATATGCATCGCCCGATGGAGGAAGTACTGCCACGTATCCACCACCAGAATTGCCAGGGCGAATTGGAGTGCTGGTATCAGAAACCAGTAGATGGCAGAAGCAAGCATGAGCTCCCAACCGGCGAAGTCTGATGTACCCGTTCTCGAGGAACTGTCAGCAGCACCCGTCTTTTCCAGCGACGGGTACTGCCCTCCTCGAAGCGCACCGGCGAGCATTGGATGTGACGCTCCGAGATTCTTTGCCAGACCCCCAGCGTCCAAACCCACGGTAGCCAGCAGTGCGGGTATAGTCCTCTGCGCAATTCTGACCCGTCTGGCCCATACCGCAACATCATACTGCTCCTTCCCAAAGAAATCGTCCGGTTCGGTCATGCCAAGCACCCATCCTACAGCTGTCTGTACGACCTGCTGTATAACTACATCCCGTACAACTTCCCATCTCGAGACCCTATTCCGCTTTTCAACTTCGGCGGGTGTGTGTAGTCGATATTGTGGAAAATAGTCTTTTGTGTCGATCCAATGGAAGAACATAGAGAGACCCCAATAGGCGACGATGGGTAATAGGAGAGTGAGGAGCTTGTCGGGAATAGGTGGAAGTAGGGACGGAAGAGGAGTAAGGTGATATTCTGGAAGAGGCGGAAGATTCGAAAAGTCACCCATGGGTGATGCTGTAGCCATCTGGCTGTTGTTACCGCGCGCGGTCAAAGGATGTATTGCTGACTCGGCACGCGGCGGGTGTTGGGCCTTTGCGGCCAGGTACTTCAAGAGCCCAGTAGGAATTGAGCTCAGATGATATTAAATATACTAAAGGTGTATAGTGAATACTTTCGACGGTGAGGTTAGCGAAGACAGCGTGAATGAAAAACAAAGGAGTGTAGAAGTAAGCAGCAACAGAGAATAATGGATTCAATCAATCTCCGTACCTTTGCTGCGGTTGGACGTCACACAATTTGCCACTCTTACTCAGCCTTGTCTAGCTTGATGCGGCAAGATTCTAACTGGCTAATGTCCGGCTTTTTGCGCGGATTTTCACCCCACTACGAATTTCAATTGCCATGTTGAACGAAATTTGTTCTCCCTTGACGTTCAAAGATACTCCATCTGAGCTTACTTACATACTCCAATTATCTTTACCCAGCTATTGCTACCAACTTCTGTTTCATCGACCCAGTAGCTCCCACCATGATTATCTACAAGGTTCGCAGCCTCACCGCATGGAGCCCCGCTTGCCAGCACGGCAGACCGCCCAGACAATCCACAGCTTGAGCGCTCAGTTGCTGACGATCTACCTCATAGGACATTGTCACCGGCGATGAAATGATCTCCGATACCTACAATCTCAAAGATGTCGACGACGTCGTCTACGAAGTTGATTGTAGGATGGTCACAAAGGGCGCCGATAATTTCAACATTGGCGCTAACCCTTCTGCCGAAGAACAAGAGGAGGCGGTCGACGACACGACACAACAGGTCATCGATGTGGTTGATGGGTTTAGGTTGAGATATTTGGGAGACGAGGCTAGTAAATCGAGGGCGTTTACTACGAAGAAAGCTTTCCAGGGACAACTCAAGGGTGGGCTGTGGATCGATGTTTCATTAATTCGTTTCACTGATGCCTTTGATGGGTAGGGTATCTGAAGAAGGTTGTAGAAAAGCTCAAGGAAGCCGGCAAGGACGAGGACTTCATCAAGAAGTTTCAGAAGGGTGTGCAGGAATACTACACCAAACACATCGTGCCCAATTTCAGTGACTTGGATTTCTACGCCGGCGAGTCTATGGACCCTGATGGAATGTACGTGTTCTTCTCTACCTAAGGGGGTTACTAATCTCGGGACTATGCTGACATTGCTTCACAGGGTCGTATTCCTCAATTACCGCGAGGATGGGATCACACCATATGTCATTATCTGGAAGCATGGCTTGTCGGAAATGAAAGTTTAGACGCAGGTGCTGGATACCAAATTGGAGTTTGTGCGATAGCCCCGACTTCCCTTCCAGGATTGAAAGGATTTTTAGGGCATATCGAAATGAATTACTTTCTCTGCTTGGTATATGAATGCAATGAAACACACTCTTAGTATCTGACGTGGATTGCTCATGCCGTCATATATTGTTGCTCTATTCTAACGAGATCTTCCTGAGCTTTGTGGGATTTCTCAACGGCAACACACCGCTTTATTAGCAATGCCACCCCACGAGGCGTATATCCAGGGAGCTTTAACGTGGTCCAAGCCATGAAATGACGTCGAATTTTTTCGTAGGGCTCAGTACCACGCCACTGGAACGTGTGCAGAAGCCACTGTACGTCTAGAGTCCTACACCACTGGCCATCCCTCAGATATCGGGTTCAAGCTAGCCAATGAGGTTCGAAGATGCGTAGATTCGAAGAATAATCCTTCACCTCATCGGCTAGCCGTTCCCCGAGCTACCGAAGTAACTAGAGGCTGGCGTTCCCCTCCCATGTCGCCAGAACACTGCACATGACCAGTAACGGGGAAGGACAATGGATATGTCTCTGTGAAGCCTGTGTTGCACGACAGATCTGAGCTGCTTAACAGGTTATACTTAGGCTGTAAAGCTGAGAAGGACCGTAGAGCTGCGGCTTCCATCAGCTAGAGGTCAACATCTCAAGTGATATGGTCATGAGGTATCGAATGTAAGAAACGATGTGTCCTGATCTTTCCACAGGATGAGTGATGAACTTCGAAGTCTCTAAGCGGTCTGACACCTTCAATCACTCGTCTAAACTCATGGTGATGGCAGACGAGCACTTGAATCACAAAAGGCCGTCTCTGTGCACGGTCGAGATAGAATTTTCAAGAATAAGGCGATGAAGGAGGCTTTTCTTCTTGCTGAGAGGAAATAAAGGGGAAATTATGATTCTAAAGCAAACAACCGCGTGCATATATCTGCACAGGGCCGTAAAACTTTGCTGCGCCATCCTACTGCTTGGGCGGACATTGTCACACTGCAACGAGCATAATAGGATACAGCAGCATCAGCGAGCGATTTTAGTCGCCAGCCAGCAAGAAGCAGGTCTTTCGGTCTCATCCATTTCTCGGAAGTTGGCTTTATAGATGACAGAAACCGTTGTTTTCATGGCGATGCACCTCACATGGCATAGGCTAGTTGTGCCGAATTGGAGCCACTGTAAGCCCGGATTTTACCCGAGAAGCTAGCCGGACCAGGCTTTTTGAGCGTTCAAACGCCATGCAGCTTTCTGCAGACTTGGCAGGACTCGATTTCGAGGACCGTCATGTCGCGGCACGATGGGAATAGGAAAGAGGTCAGTGATTACATCTATGAGGGTAGTCTTGGGCGATAGCTCTGAAGACTATTTCGCCGGAAGATACTTTGCTTTTAAATTGGGCCTTATCCATCTGCAGATCTGTATTAGACGGAAGAAGAAGCTATAAGCGTTCATCGCCTCTACTCTTTGGCTTAGTAGGACTAACAAACTCGATACTTAATAGGAGAGGCGCCACAATTCGAAGACAACCATCAGCTCGGCAGACAATGAGGAATCAATCCCAATCAATGAAATGAACGAAGATCCTGAGCCTGGAAACTTGCTCCATGTTGACCATAAGCCACGATTACTGCTGATGGGGTTGAAGAGGTACGTGATGAGGTTGCCTCTGGACAATCACTCTCAGACTAATTAATGTCTGCAGAAGTGGAAAGTCGTCGATATCGAATGTAGTTTTTCGCAAGATGGCGCCTCACGAAACATTGTTCCTGGAAACCACTACGACAATCCGCAAAGAGGCTATGCAGTAAGTGACGGCCCAGGGTGCCTTTGGACACTTACTCACCCAGGCTCTCAGCTCATTCATGGATTTCCAAGTGTGGGATCTACCGGGACAGATTGATTACTTAGATCCAGACTTCGACGCGGAAAGCATCTTCGGGGGCGTTGGCGCTATGATCTGGGTACTTGATGCAATAGATAATTACATGGAGCCAGTCAGTCGACTCACAGAGACAATCCTGCATCTGCAGCATTCGTACCCAGACATCAAGTACTCAGTCTTCATCCACAAGGTCGACTCCCTCACCGAAGACTTTCGCGACGACACAATGCGGGACGTACGCCAACGCATCACGGATGACCTCTACGACGCCGGCCTCGAAAACCCACCCATCACCTACTACGGCACCTCGATCTACGATCACAGCATCTTCGAAGCATTCAGCAAAGTCATGCAGGGCCTCGTGCCTCAGCTCCCGACCTTTGAAGCCCTGCTCAATACCGTCTCGGCGTCGTGCAGGTTCGAAAAGGCCTACCTGTTCGACGTCTACAGCAAAGTCTATATCGCCTCGGACACGACGCCGATAGACATGAAGGCGTATGAGCTTTGCGCGGACTTTATCGACATCATTGTGGATATGTCCGAGGTGTACGGCTGGGATCGGGGAAATGATCAGCAGGAGGCCAATCCCTCAAAGGGCGTGACAGCTCCAAGCGCCGAGTCCTTTGTCAGCAACATCAAAGGCTATCATTTATACCTCAAGGAGATCAACAGGTCAGCACTTCGGCACTAATATCCGGCAGGCAATCATACTGACGGTTCGCAGGAATCTCTCCTTCATCGGCATCTCCAAGAACCCCGATTTCGAAACCGGCAAGGTCCTCGTCGATCAGAACATGCAAACATTTCAGGATACGCTACTTAAGGTTTTCCCGCGCGGTTGACGCATCATGTCAGGCGCTTGGGGTTTGTATATCAGGCCATTTGCATCTAGGGAGGGCATACGAACACCGTGCGAAGTTTATATGTCCTACCAGACATCTTGGACTTCAGGACGAGAGTCTACTTGGATGTAACGCTCCCCCCCCTCCTCCGCTCCCAACTTTCCAGACGAGTATTACAGTCAAAGTTAACCCTTGACAGATTGACAGCTATTACATACGCATTACCAACACAAGTCCATGGAATATTATCTGCGGCAGTGGGTTAAAACACTGAAACCCTTTGACAGACATACTTACTTATCTGCCACAACTCTTCTACTGTGTATGTTTGTCGACGCATGTGTATACCATATGGGCAGTATCTATGGCATCTTATGAGCCAATCTGTGTCCATCCTTGAGGAGATATATCATCATATTGAAACATGTAACAGCTATCCATCGATGCTTCTTTAGGGCATGAATCTATCAAAATCCATCATAAGATCTGATATCGGGCCCATGTACACATTTTGCGTATACCGAGGGTTCTGATACTTTGAGAACGCGGCAAACAAATCTGACTGCCTGCGGATGAAAATAGATATCGGCCCAGATACTAGCTCTTTAGATAAAGTAACTCAATGCTGTAGACATCAGGGGGAAGAACGTCTGTATGAACAGGACACAGTTTAGTGGCGTACATAAGCTCTACAGGATCGTTAGGCAAGCTGCGATGCAACTAGTAAGAGATAACACATAGCGTAGTTGCCCGTTTGGGTGCTATGGCGTATGCATGACAGAGCGAGGCCGTTCCTATCCGGAGTGCTAGCACATGTGTGGATGTCTGCATCTTACTTGAAAGGGGTTCAGGAGTCTGACGCTTCGAAAAGGCTGTTAGCACAAAGGCATTCTTACTAAGGCGGCTTGCGGTAGAATACTACATTCATTGATTACTTGGATATTTTACGGGAGCGCCCAGAATCCCAGGGCGCTTCTGTAAAACATCGAAGTGCTGCGCTTTTGTGTTGAACGCGAGTTGCATGGTGGGATTTTGTTGGTCTGATGGATCGCGGTATTTGTTTTGATTCCAAGCTAGGGTGGTCAATTCAAATCTTCCGGAGTTACACAGTGCTTGTCTGCCGTATGACCTTTCTCTCAGTATTTTCTGAGGAGTCTCTCCCCCACCAGGGGGTGGCGAAACCCCTTGCCGGTCTTGGCAACCATCAAATTTCCCCGCAAATATGTAGAAATCAACTATT
>MU853207.1:46371-57883 GCA_033085395.1 Xanthoparmelia taractica | reverse complement strand
AGAATATAAAAAAATATCACGTAATATATTTATTAAAAACTCAATGGGAGTATGGGATATCCTATACCTTTCGATATGGTATTCGAAAAACTAGTCCCATACCATTAAATATACCACACCTTTCCGACTCGTAATAACGTGTGGATATTAAAATACTAAAAGCCTTCTAAATCGACTATAAGAGATCTAAGTGCTTTAGAATATAGTCTCTTATATTAAAGATTTCTAATACGTCGATTTAAATATATTATATTAATCGACTAATAACGTGACGAATTAATTTAAGATTATTCTAGTCTTTTAGAAAGATCTTTTATTATAGTAGATTGATCTTTATATATAATATAATTCTAATAAATACTATTAATCTTTAAATAATATCGAAAAATCGTCTTAAGAACGCCCTTTCTAAGATTACGATTTTAATAGCAAATAATAAGAAATTAATCGCTAACTCGAGTTCGCGATGTGAGATCACCGCTCGATTTAGAAGGTTCTTAATCGTGTTTCTCGCTCGGGCGAGCTTATCGAGAGAAAGTCTAGTCTATATTAGAATATTATCGAACTCAATCCCTAGAAAATCGACTATGATATCTATAATATCCTTAATGTAATTAATTTTAAAGTCTAATTCTTTACATACGAGATTAGATTATTAGTCGTATACGATCGTGTTATCGATTGGTGCTAGAATAGCGAAGAAATCGTTTAGATAGTAAAGTATTATAATTTAAAGAAGAATTACTATTAAGATTTAATTAAGGGTCTTTATAAATAGATTAAATATAAATAATAATATACGTAGATCGAAGAATAGATATCGTTCTATTTAATAGCGATCGTTAATTCGTTATAATAAAATCCTAGTAATTATTAATTTAAAATTGCAATCGATATATATCTAAAGACGTTTTTTAAATCTCTTTTGACGAACTAAGCCCTAAAGCCTTATTATAGTAATACGATTACTGCGTTATTATATATCGCGTATTTCAAAGCCTCTTAATTCTAGAGTATATCGTTATTAACTAAGATCTCGTATAAGAATAAGAGGTTATAAATACGCCTTTAATTACTATCGTGTTTCGAGACTAGCCCTAACGACGAGTAGACGAATTGCTATTTCGTCTAAGGATTAATCTCGATTAAGCGATTATACTAAAGCTATTTTTAAAGGTTCGCTATTAATATATTAGATGCTATGAGAATTAATTAATAATTGTAATTGCGATAGCGTAGAATTTAATCTCGATATTCGATTTTTACTTTCTTTCGAAGAATAGTCGAAAGAATCTTTACGAATATAAGGTCTAAATAGTTCTTTAATTAACGATCTTAATCTTTTATTCGTAGCGAATCTTAACTAATTAGATCTAAATTTAATAAATCGTATAGCGCGTACGAGAATTCTTCTACTATATATAATAGTGATATAAATATCTATAAGTGCGTTAAGAGTTGTTTAGACTTAAAAATTTAATTATTAAGCGAGATAAGATTAATACTTAAGATCTCGATTTTAATCTTATAATATATATTTATTAGATAATTTAGCTAAAAATTAAAATAGATATAAATATACTAGTAGTACTCGCGTAAGTATTATCTCTTATTAAAATTTTAATATATAGCGAAGAATTTAAGAGTAGAATCTAAGTTCTATTTAATATCGATAAAGACGACTATTTTACGTAGTAGAAGATCGCTATAACGTTTATTCTCGATAATCTAGACTATAAAATCGTTCTAATTATTTAAGATATATGCGTTTATAAACGTATTGTAATACTTACGAATAAAGTCGAATTTATATAAGACTAATAACTTAGTTAGGCGAAAACGATAATCTAATAATATCTTCTATAGGCGAATAATTACTATAGAATATATATAGTAATATATAACCTAGCCATATACCTCGAAATATTATAGCAAGTGTATTATTCTATTAACTTTCTAAGCACCGTTTGTATTAGCGCGATTAATATATTCTTAATCTAACTTAGTAAGGTTTTTAAATTTAAACGTTCTAAAAAAGATTTACTTAAAATACTTAATATCGATAACGCGATAGCGTTTATAAAGATTAAGAAAGAGACGCGTATCTTTAATATATATAAAAGAGACTTTAGAATTATTATTCTTCTCTAAATTACTATTAGACTTAGACGAATAATATCGATAATAGCGGTGACGATAACGAGAGCGTGACTTATATATTCGATACTACTTATATCGATTATATTCGTACTTAACGAGGCGTTCTTTTAGTTCTAAGACTTAATCGCGATAACTAAGAATCTTAATATTGATTTTCTTAATCACGCTTAAGCTAAGAGTCTCTAAAAAGAATATCTTCGATACTATAAATTTAATTTTACGAAATCGAGCGAAGTGAGAGAGAAAAGAGAATATAATAATCTTTACGAACGCCTTAAGCCTACTGAAGATCTTTTTGAAGATCTTCTTAAATATCTTAAAGCGTTTAATAGCGATAGTTATAACGTAAGAAGAATAAGATAATTAAAAAGATTAAAATAAGTGTAGGTGTGAATAAAATAAGAAGAATATATGCTAATCTAGTGTGTAGATGTTTAATAATTTAGGATCAGTTGAATAAAGATTATAAAAGAATACGATTGCTCTGAGTGAGAAGAATTCGAATAAAGAGCCAACTAATGGTGTGAGACCTATACATATAGTGCTCTCGAAGACACGTGTTCCCCGCATGTGCGCATGCATCTGGAACAGGGGCTGGATCATGAGATACACTAACCCATAGTCCCACTATTCGACAAGAACGAGATCGAGATCGTAGTTAAGCTCGTGAAATAACTATAGAAGATAAGATCAATCATATATAAAAACCCCCTAATGGAAGACTCCTCTTGTCGAGACTGGGAACAGGCGGTTGGCACGATTGAGAAAAGGAAGTCCTTTAGAAATCAGAAAATGTACATCGAGATATGTCCTAATATTTTGCCATCAGCAAGCCCATTCACTCATGATGAATGTTGATCAAGCAACATCATCAACTGGTAATGAGACTACCATCTAGCTAGACGTTTTGAAAACTGCTGTCGCAAAGGAAATTCCCCAAAGCCCCATCATTTCTCGGATGCTTGTGCTATGTATGCAAAGACTTAGACGGCTGATGAGAGTTTCTGAAGCGACCCTTTGTTACCCATCTTTCCTCGCCGCCCGCGTTCCCCTCGGGTAAGGCTTTAGGAGCAGAAGTCTCCTTTCCGCCATGAACGGCCTCGGAAGTAGAGGTTCGACTAGCCCCAGGCGAGGACTCAAGAGCAGAGGTTTCCTCGTTCCCTTGCCGCAAGACGTGCTCCGAATCTAGTTTCTTGTCCATTGAGAATTTTTTAATGAGCAAACTGAGCAGTCCCGCCAAACCAGCAACCGCGGTCAGAACCTCGAATACATTCTCAAACGACTTGGCATAGGCAAGAGTGTAAGATTGATGCTCCGGTGAGCTTTTTGGGAGAGCTTCGAGTCTAGCAACGAAGCCTTCGGCGTCAGTTGCAACCGTGGTAAGCAATCCCAAGTCGGCAAGGTGCTTCTTGAACTGATTTTGGAACACTGCGCCGCCAGCGGCGACACCGATACACATGCCGAACGTTCGCGTGAATGTGTACATTGCAGCTGCGTAAGCCACGTTATGCGTGTCTGACATGGCTTGAATGCTGAAGTTGAGAGACATCAGGATGAACCCGTGGCCAAGGCCAACGACAATGAAAATCAATATCCAGGCATAGGTACGAGTGTGGACGTCCAGCAATATGAGCAAGCCAGTGCCTGCTATAGTGACTGCCCAGCCAAGCCAGACAGCCCAACGGAAGCGGCCGGTTCTGGTCATGAGCCTGCCTACGATGACGCTTGTTGGAAGCAAGGCGCCGGTAAGTGGCATCAAGGCGACACCAGTGATAGTCGGGCTGAAGTCCTTGACGCTTTCGAGGTAGAATGGGATATAGTAAAGCTCGCAGAACATCTAGCGAATCAATTAGCATTAGAAGACTGACTTGGAGCTGCGGGAAAAAAGAGTGTCGTACAAGTAAACCTTGAAGGACTGCGCCAGTGTAGGCGGCCAACGCTGAATAAGAATTGAACAACTCTAGACGAAGGAATGGTCTAGGCGCTCCGAAGCGCTCCCACATCACCGTTACAAAAATGCCCCCGAAGCCCACGATAAGTGGGACCAGTGTCCGCCAGCTTGACCATGGATACTGCGAACCCCCCCAGGTCAAGCCGATGAGGAAACTGCATGTGCTCGATATGAAAAGGAAACCTCCGATCCAGTCTACATGCATGAGCCGTTCCTTCAGTGGGGCGCGTTTCGCATGCAACCTCATTACCAAAGGTACGCTGAGAAAGCCGATTCCACAGAAGGGAAAATTAAGGTAGAAGATCCAGCGCCATGTGGTGTGTTGGACAAAGAGGCCCCCAATCAAAGGTCCAGTAATGGAGCCAAGGGCCCAGGAAATTTGGTTGATACCAGTGTAGACGGGCCTCTGACGGAGTGGCACAATGTCTGTCACGATGACCAGGCCCAAAGTGAGGATACCACCGCCTCCAACTCCTTGAACCGCGCGACCGGCCAACAACTCGTTGAAATTCTGGGAGAGGCAGCAGAGTATAGTGCCTACTGTGAAAAAGAAGAGGGAGATGAGATAGAAGGTGCGACGGCCAAAGACGTCGGAGAGAGCGACTATGAAGGGTTGAAAGACTGATTGTGTCAGGAGGTAGGCTGTTCCCGCCCAAAAGGTATCGGTTGCATTGCCATTTAGATCGCTGGCGATAGCCTAGTTGCGTTAGGTTCCTCTAGACGACTTGTTCACGTCGAGTTGAAAGCCACCTACAGGCAAGACGGGTACCAGAATGGTAGCATCAAGAGCGACCATCAACGACACGATTGCTATGACCAGGATGATCCTCCACTCTTCTTTGCCAGCCTTCCATTCTAGATCTGGAGTTGCAGAGGCAGGATCAGGGTCTCGTGGAGTGGTTGGTTTGTCGGACTTGTCGATTCTACTACTTTGGATCTTGTCGTCTTTGCCGTGGAGACTTGATTCTTCATTCGCGCGTGGCAGATCCCCGCCATTTTGATTTTGTGGTTGAGAATGAGTATGCTGGATAGTCGCGATAGCAAGAGAAGCCATATTGGGGCCAAGTTGGTGTAGTATCTAAGGGTTATGTGACTATGAAGAACACGTGCTAGATATGTGAAGCTCGCAGGGACTTGGCACGCTTAGGCGTCAGGAATGTTACGCTTGCTTACAACGGCGAGTAATAATGTCCAGGAATGAACAAAAGTAGAAAAGAAAAGATCAAGGCTTGAAGGGGCTCAACAACTTGGTGAGGAACGCACGGCTAATACTTCGGAGCCGCAATCGCATTCTCTTACTGGATTGAGTTTAGTTCTGTTACGGCCTCACAAGGTAAGTAGAGTACTTTAGATCAATCAAATAACTTGCATAAGCAAAGCAGATATCGGCGAATTTTGCCTTCTCATGCTAGACATTGAAGGGCTGATGCATTAATCTTCGCTTATACAACAGAAAAGAAAAAGGTGGTGGGGTTTTGGGGGGGAAAGGGGGAAACTCCTTTTCGCGCTGACAATGCATCACTGACAATGCATTAGCCTGTGCAATAAGCAGCAAGGGTACAACAACAGGCTGCCACACCGACATAAGGCTACTTGTCCTGCTTGAGGCAAAATCTTATTATCTTTCTGCAGGCGCCCTAGCCTTGCATGGAGAGTATTGAGCCTAATGAGTCGCCCAACTTCATCCGTCTTCGCAATACCACCGTCAGCTTACACCTTACAATACTTCTTCGAGACATTTTCGGATTGTGCCTGGATTCCTCCAGGCCAGGCTGGACTATCAAAAGTCATGTTGAAGATAAGGAAGGTGGAGCAGCAATTCTTCCGCATCCATACCCGCGTCCAGTCTCACCGATTAGTCTCATGGTAACGTTGTCACGGTCACTATTAAAACCCCTTTTGTCTAGATATACGGAAAGTCTGGAAGTCTCCACCATTCACTAAGTTGCTAAATGCCTCGCTCTACCGCCCTCCCTGCGCCAAATCCTCTGTCTGCCCTAACACGGCTCTCTCCATCCGTTTATCTTTACCATTCCTCTGCCACTACCTCCTTTCCTCTTGACGCTACTTCCGCCAATCAGCATGCTGGAACACCCGAAACGAAACCAACAGCGGCACCTCATACCCAACCAATCCAACTTGGTCCCATCTCTTCCTCAGCCGTTCCAAAACTTATCGTTCTCGTGACCTGGATGTCAGCCCGACCTTCACACATCTCCAAGTATATCCAGGGCTACCAAACTCTTTATCCCGCATCCAGTATCCTCCTGATCCGGAGCTCTCCCCCAGACCTTCTGTACCGGTGGACTCGCACGCAACGTCATCGGGTCGCCCCTGCCGTCCACAACATCCTCCCGGCCTGCAAGAGTACCAACAGTGACCAGGCAATCATCCTGCATGTCTTCTCCAATGGAGGATCCCACCAAACCCTCAACCTCCTTCGCGCATACAGTGAAATCAACTCCTCCCCCTTTCCCCCGCATGTTACAATCCTCGACTCTTGCCCCGGTCGCGGTACCTTCAGAGCTTCGGTCCTCGCGTTGTCGTCCGCCCTTCCCAAATCCCAACCTCTGCGCCTCCTTCTACTTCTGCTGGTCTACTTGGTCGTCGGTATCTACTGGCTCACTTCCGTTCCCTTGGGCATACCCGATCCGATCGAACGGATCCGCCAAGCGCTAAATGACCAGGAGCTAATGAAGAGTGAGTCATGCAGGTGCTACATTTACAGTGAGTCAGATTCCATGGTCGGCTGGCGTGACATTGAGGATCACGCGGCCGATGCGGCGGAGAAAGGATTTGCTGTGCAGAGGGAGAAGTTTGAAGGAAGTGGACATTGCGCTCATGCTAGAGTCGCCGGTGGAACGAGATACTGGGCCATCGTTGATCACTTGTGGCAGGCAAGACAGAGATAACGGCAGTGTACCGAGGCAAGGCTTGACGATGGGGCAATCTCACTACCCGGTTTATGTATCATGCACGATCCCACCATTACTCAACAAATTGATGTTGTAAACTGAATTCCTGCACCACTGAGTCATAAGGCAGCCTGGCAAGTGGGTGGTGGCATCTTAGTCATACCGCCATCTGCCTTTGTGCAGGATTCAATAGCCGCATGACTGCATGTGAGCGAAATTTCCGAGTGGGAAGACACCACCTCGGGCCTGCAGATCTTGGCGCCCGAAAGTCATAGTTCCAATGCAGCTCGATGGGGGGCCGGGGAATACTTCGTAGTTCGGCCAGGGTACTGCCCGATATGCTCTACATTTGCTGAAGTATTCCCCGCAGCTGGATCAGCTAATCATTATTTAATTCCACAACGATTCTATCACTTGAGAAGAACTTTTTCATGACAAGACAGTAGAAAGCTGGTTTCATTTCACAAACAGAAAGTCCAATTCGCTGAGAGCTATAGTCGTGGAGTCGTTCCAGTTACTACTCGATTCGACATGGCCGGTCATTGGAGGGAGGGAGGTTTGATAAAGCCGCCGATCCGTACACCCTAGATATAAAAGGTAGCCTTGCAGGTAAGTTGTATGTTGTAAACCTACGGATAATGCACATGTATGCAGCCTTTTGTTGCCCACGCATATGGCCTGCAAACCCTGTATTTCGGTTGCTGCGCATGCGGCAGAAGTTTGACGCACCTAACTCGTTAAAGTAGTCAAAGTACTGTGGAATCTGACAGAGCAGACAACATGCTCTCGTTTCACTCCCGTCGCTTCTAAATTTGAGGGAGGGGATTTCTACCTGATGTCTGGGTGGCGTGATAAATGAAGCACAGCCTTACGTTTGGTTGATGCTTTTTGAGCCATCAGTCTGGCGTCTGGCAATGACTTGAGCATAGATGAAGTGACAAAAGACCGAAGGAAAGAGAAGAAAGAAAACGGCCGTGAAACAATAAGGCTCCAGCTCACTACGTCACTTTCAGATCCAACAGCATAACCCTATCTTTTCAAATGCCCCCTCCCCCACCATCCTCCCAACAACAAGCATAACGTCACGCCCACCCTTACCTATTCCAGCTCACTTGACAAACCTCAACACCACCCCTTCCGCCGGCTTCGTGTTCAACGCAATCTTTATCTTCATCTCCTCGCCCCCCTCCCTTCCTATCAACTCAACCCTCTCGAATGCCTGGAAAACGCGACAGAGCACATATTCCAATTGCATCCACGCGAAGTTGCGACCGAGGCAGATGCGCGGACCGTGGTTAAAAGGGATGAACTCATAGAGTTTAGGCGTCCAGTCGGTCCAACGTGAGGGGTCGAACGTATCCGCTGTGGGGCCCATGATGTCGTGGCGGCGTTGCGCGCCGATGTAGGAGAGGACTGAAATTGGAGGAAAGGAGGAGGGTAATCCGTCAGCCGAATTGATCATGATTTTGGGGGGGGAAGAGATTGGGTAAAGGGACATGGGACGAAACAGGGGGTTTATATATACCGATATGAGTTCCTTTGAGTACGCCAATTCGATCTTTGCCTGTGGAACCGCCGCCGGTAGGTAAGGTCGTGTCGTTGAGTGCAGTACGGATATTGAAGCCAACTTATATCCAACTGTTAGAATCTTTCCGCACCCACGAGCCCAGCGCTACTCACTTGGGCTGTGTAAGCGAAGCGTTTCCTTGATGACGTTCTGCAGTACCGGCATCTTCTTTAACTGAGCCGCCGTGGGCAGCGTTGAGAAGCCGACGCTGAATTTGAGAATTGGGGCTTCCAGTTAGAGGGCCTTTGCTTTTTCTCGGGTTTTTACGGCGAGTGAATTAACTTACTTCGAGGCAATTTCCGCCCGCAGCTGTGCGACTACTTGCGGAGTGCGAGCGAGCTCAAAAAATGCCCATCCAAGAGTAATAGCGCCAGGATCCTACCGGGTGGAGTCAGCACCTCGACCTTTGAGGACCAAACCTTTTTAATCACCTTGCCACCGAGCACGATGGCCATTATCTGGTCCTTTATTCGCTGGAATACGAATATCAGCGGAGCACGACGAGGTTTTGCGACCAGACTCAGAGAATACTTGCCTTCCTACTAAGGCCTTGGGCGAGCAAAGAGCAAAGCAGGGTCTGCTCCTTCCTACGCTTTTCTTCTGAATCCGGTTTCTCTGACACAAGCATCGCGTGTTCAATGACGTGTTCTAGGTATTTATCCACAACAGCAGATGCTTTGGAATTTCCTGGTAGTAAAGCTCCGAACTTCCTATGACATTAAGCAATCATCTTAGTGTGTTTGCTTTTAGTGGCAAGGACACGGATACATACCCTATCAAGACTCTCGTGGTGTTCCAAACGTACATCTCCTCGACAGCGTGCCGCAAAGGTTGCGACTCTGTCGATAGAGTGTCGGCTGATTCACCCAAGAACACGTCAGAAACGACATCGAGCATATATCGGTCCATTTGATCCATGCATTCATGGGGCTCTCCATTAGATAGGTTTCGGATGAGGTTTGAAACATGTTGTTCGGTAATTGCATAGTCGGTCGATCTGCTCTTGGCCGTCTGCAAAATCATTAGAGACGCAACAATCGTAGAAAACGGGCACAGAAAAGAGTGCTTTACATGGTCGCGCAAAAGATCCTTGTTCGCGTGCCATAGGGGTCCATCGGCTTTTGGGTAAGTCGATTAGTTCGAGACTCTATCGGGAGGATATTGGAACCCATACAAGCAAAGATTGAATCTAACATCAGATCATACCAGATCTTGCGGAAAGCATCGCCTTTCCCCCAGTCGGAAAACTTTTCAATCAGTATGTATGGAAAAATCCATGGGAGGTTTCAATGCACTCACTCTAGTTGAGAGGATGGTTCTGATGTTGTCGGTATCGTCGGTCATCAGGACTTCAGCACCCAGCATCCTGAGCGCAACAGTTCGTCCTGGGACATCAAGAAGTTCACGGCTCCAGTTGAAAAAATCGTTCTTGAAGAGCCGGTTGGTCGCCTCCGCAAAGAGATCAATACCTAATTCGGTATTAGATCCCGAGTATCTGACGAAGGGACTAGTTCAGTGGGAGCCGTACCGAAAGGGAGCTTGTACGCAATTAGTGGAGCTCTGTGGCCGAGATTTTTCAATCTTTGACGTGCCAAACTCCATCCGATGAGGAAACGGAGAATGATGAAGAGGGCGGCAACGCCAGTGAAACTGCAAGCTGCCCAGCAGACGCGGTGAATGGAGTTTTGTAGACTGGAGTTCTGTAGAGTGAGCATAGTCCAGGATAGGTCTTCAGACGAAGTTCTCATGACGTCTGACTTCTGTTATAGGCAAAGCGAGAGCGCAAAGTGAGAGCGCAAAGCAAGAAGGCAACCGAGACACCTACTGCAAGTCATAGATTGCAATGTCTTTAATCTAGAGCAAACAGGGAGAAGATAACAGATGATGACCATTAATCACAGCCTTCCTGCCGGTACCACACACAGTAGCGGAAGTCCCATCGCTCCTTACATTGGGCGTTACCGCCTTCACCTAGTGCATGTATCCATTCGGGCGTAAGACCACTATCCGATCCAGTTTCAAGGAAAGATTAAGCGGGGTCAAACCATTGATACGGCTAGATACTTAAGGATGTACATGTGTCCACAGCCTGATCGATTTTGCATACATCCAAAGCTGACATCTGCGGTGAAGCGAGGCAGGGAACCGCCGCAGGATGGTGTTATGACTGCAGCGGAAGGCTGGAAAACAGGTTTCTGAAAGTCGGGCCCCAGCAGACGTTATGTAGTATGTGCCACAGCCACCAACCGGTGTGTGTGGATTCTATATGCAACGTGGAGGTGTGCGAAGCTCTTGCCTGACTGTGTAAGCGACGAGAGCGATATCTTTATCAGCACTAAGAGGAAAGAATCGTGTCCCAATATGCGGTGAAACCATATGTATAGGTACCTGGTGGTACCATAACACCAGTTCGAGACATTCGCTTCCCACTACCACAAGGGGTGGTCAGACAAGGGGAATCTGTATCTTCTCACACATCATGACTTGGCGCCAGCACTACATGCTTTAACATGTGGGTAGTAACGTATAGACAAAGTATGTAAGAGGTAAAAGAAACCCCCCGTCAGCCGAATTATTCAGCCTGATTTGACAATTGGTAAACTTCTTACAGATAGCAGACCATTGCGCTATTAAATAGACTTACAAGATCGCCCCCAGTTTTTCTTCTCACGTATTTGTCCCTAGCCACTCACCTTGAATACAGACATGAAAGCCTTCGCTCCTGATGGTGATGTCAATGGCTTCGGTGGAAACAGTGTAGCCACTACAATCGCCAACGCCCGTGGCGATATCAATGAATCTGGCGGAAACAGCATGACCACTGCAAGCGTTGACATCCATGACGGAGTCAACATGACAAACGGAGTCAACATGACAAACGGAGTCAACATGACAAACGGAGTCAACATGACAAACGGA
>MU853207.1:0-46271 GCA_033085395.1 Xanthoparmelia taractica | reverse complement strand
ACGGAGTCAACATGACAAACGGAGTCAACATGACAAACGGAGTCAACATGACAAACGGAGTCAACATGACAAACGGAATCAACGGTGCTCACGAAGAAAAGCCCAAAGACCCCTGGAAAGCTCCTCCACCCATAGCAATCGTCGGCATGGGCATGAGACTCCCAGGTGGTGTCAATGGCAGTAGTGCGTTCTGGGATCTCCTTGTCAACAAGAAAGACGGTCGATGTCTGGTTCCCGGGGACCGATACAACATCGACGCCTTCTACAGTCCCTCCGGCAAACCAGGAACGGTCAAATCACAACACGGCTACTTTCTCGAAGATGCAGACCTGCAGAATCTGGACGCGTCCTTCTTCTCCATGAATAAAAGCGAAGTCGAAAGACTCGATCCACAACAACGGATGCTTCTGGAAGTAGTCTGGGAATGTATGGAGAACGGCGGGCAAACCGGCTGGCGCGGTAAGAAGATCGGCTGTTACGTTGGTGTATTTGGGGAGGATTGGTTAGACCTGGCCGCTAAGGATGTTCAACACCTGGGCATGTATCGTATCACCGGCTCTGGTGACTTTGCTCTTGCGAACCGAGTGTCCTACGAATACAACTTGGGCGGCCCAAGGTATTACGCTCTGCTGGTCCCCTAAGTACTCAAGCTAATGCTCAACAGTGTGACCATTCGAACAGGATGCTCATCCTCGCTGATAGGGTTGCACGAGGCTTGCCAGGCTCTGTATAATGGCGAATGCTCATCTGCCGTGGTTGCTGGAACTAATATAATCATTACGCCCACTATGACAGTCGCCATGACGGAACAAGGCGTGCTGTCGCCAACAGGCTCGTGCAAGACATTTGATGCTAAAGCGGACGGCTACGCTCGTGGCGAAGCAATCAACGCTGTTTATATCAAGAAGTTGAGCGATGCTTTACGCGATGGGGACCCGGTTCGTGGTGTCATCCGGTCTACTGCCACGAACTGTGACGGTAAGACTCCTGGCATGGCTTGTCCGAGTTCTGAAAGTCACGAGACTATGATGCGTAGAGCATACCAGGTCGCTCAAATTTCCGATCTCTCTCGGACTGCTTTTGTTGAATGTCATGGCACTGGTACAGCTATCGGTGATCCGCTAGAAACGGCAGCCATTGCAAATGTTTTCGGACAAGAAGGCGTCTTCATCGGATCGGTATCTCTCAACACTCTTCCAGCGATCTTCTGTGATGGCTAAATTGCTGTAGGTGAAACCAAATGTTGGCCATTCCGAAGGAGCTTCCGGCACAACAAGTTTGATCAAAACAGTCTTGGCACTAGAGCACAAAACCATTCCACCAAACATCAATTTTTCTGAACCTAATCCAAAAAGTAGGTTCCTTTTAGGTAGGCCATCAACAATGACCCACTGACACGCTGGACAGTTGCTTTCGAGAGAGCGCGGCTACAAGTCCCGCTTGAACCTACACCGTGGCCAGAGGACCGCCATGAGAGAGCGAGCGTCAACTCATTTGGTATTGGTGGTGCAAACGCGCATGTAAGTTTTCGGCTGGGAAAAGAGGTCATTGTTGATTTTGGTAGGTTGTCGTCGATTCTGCTGCGTCGTTTGGCATAGCGCGCTCTGCCCAAGATGGTTTCTCGACACAGACTCGCCCTCATCTGCTCGTCTTTTCTGCAAACCACCCCGACTCACTCCGCAGGAGCGTTACGGACTACCAGCAATACGTTGCATCCAAACGCTCCAAATTGGCAGATCTAGCCCATACCCTAGGGTGTAGACGGGAGCATCTGGTACACCGAGCTTTCTGCGTCACTGATGGGAAAGCGCCACTAGAGATTACCCCATTCGTCAAATCCAAGTCGTGCCCGCAAATTAACTTTGCTTTCACTGGACAGGGCGCACAGTGGGCTGGCATGGCGAAAGAATTGATGGATGATTTTCTTGAGTTCCGTGATGATGTTAAAGCAATGGATAAGGTTCTTGCAGGATTGCCTGACCCTCCATCATGGACCATTGAAGGTACGTCCAAGGGCTCTTCGATATTGATTTAGTCTCTGATACAGAAATACAGACGAGCTTCTGAAACCAGAAGAGACTAGTCGTCTTGACAAAGCCGAGTTCTCTCAACCACTCTGCACGGCAGTCCAAATAGGTCTGGTAAACCTTTTGAGATCTTGGGGTATCGTCCCGGCGGCCGTTGTTGGACATTCAAGTGGCGAGATCGCTGCTGCTTATGCGTCTCATGCGATTACTGCAAGTGCTGCAATCATCGTCGCGTACTACCGCGGACAAGTAACCAAGAAGAATCCTCGTTCCGGCGGAATGGTAGCAGTTGGGATGGGCCGAGCAATGGTCACTCCATACTTGAGCAGAGGTGTGGTAATTGCCTGCGAAAACAGCCCTAGCAGTGTGACTCTATCTGGCGACAAGAAAGCCCTCAATAAAGCCGTGGTTAAGATAACGGCCGAGAAGCCTGAGGTATTCGTCCGGCATCTTAAAGTTGACATGGCATATCATTCACGTAAGTGCTCAGTGGCCGCCCTCCAAACAAAAGTATTTTCCGTATATGTGTTGTGAAACTGATGAATCTCAGACCATATGGGAGAGATTGGTGGTGAGTACCAAACACTAATAGACGGTCTGGTTACAAGCCGTCAACTGATCGTACCATTCTTCTCGAGTGTTACCGGCGAGGCCATCGCTTGCGCGAATAAATTAGGTCCATCATACTGGCGAGGCAATCTCGAGTCACCCGTTCTGTTCTACTCAGCAATTCAAGCGATCCTGCATGAGCAATCCCAGGAGAATATTTTCCTCGAAATTGGACCCCATTCGACGCTCGCTGGCCCACTGAGACAGATCTTTAAAGCCGCCGACACACAATCTGCCCCCACATATGTCCCCACAATTGTGAGAGGTAAGGACTGTACAGCGAGCCTGCTTGCCACCATGGGACAACTGCATCTGCAAGCTGTTCCTATCAACTTTGATACTTTGACCCCCGGGCAGGCTGTACTGACAGATCTACCCATCTATTCGTGGCGCCACGATACGAAGTACTGGAATGAAAGTCGGGTTACTCGGGAGTGGAGACTGCGGAGATTCCCCCATCATGAGCTCCTTGGGAGTCGAATCCTAGAAGGGAATGAGCTTGAGCCCACTTGGAGGAACATGTTCCGATTGGAAGATGTTCCATGGATTGAGGATCACAAGATAGTCGACGATATCGTGTTTCCCGCTGCAGGATATATCACCATGGCTGGGGAAGCGATTCGGCAAATTACAGACATCGATGATTTCACTCTTAGACACGTTGTTATCAAGACAGCCTTGATAGTGCAGGACCCAAAAGGATTGGAGGTCATGACAAGCCTTCGTCCTGTGCGCCTGACCACCAGTTTGGACTCCATTTGGTATGACTTTTCGATTTCGTCATACAACGGGACAACATGGACAAAGCACTGCATAGGTCAAGTAAGGCCGGGCTCCGAAGATACGACTCAGCCACGTGTTATTGGAAAGTGTGCTCGAGATGTCCCAGCGTCTGCTTGGTACTCGGCGATGAAGAGGGTAGGTCTGAATTATGGACCCAGTTTCCAAGGATTGACCGAGATTTCTACGATGCCCAACCACGGGACAGCTGTTGCGAGCATATTCGATCGCTATAGACCGTCCGAGACCACCTACCAGCTTCATCCAACAACAATAGACCTTGTTCTCCAAATGTTCACAGCCAGTGTCTCCGAAGGTATTGCTCGTCGCATGACCAAGCTGTGTGTACCGACCAGCTTCGAAGAGCTCTATATCCGGCGAGGAAGCCCAGAGATTCGAGCAGAAGTCGTTGCATCCTCGACAAAAAAGGGCACCATAAGTGGGGATGCAATCGCAATCGCAGACGGTGAGGTTGTCCTACACTTGAAACAAGGCAAATTCTCCCCATTGGAAGACCAAGTTACCATCGAAGACTCCGACACCGTGGCAGGCGCGCAGCTTCAATGGAAACGGGACATCGACTTCGTTCCTGCCAGCAATCTCATGCGTCCATATGCTAGTGTAAGGAATGAAAGTCTCAAGCTTGAAAGACTTGCACTCCTATGCATGCTCGAGACTCGCCATCGAGTCTCGTCACTCGAGACTAAGGCTGAACACCTTAAGAAATTTCAAGCCTGGCTGGATCTTCAAGCGAGTCGGGCCGAGGAAGGAGAGTATGATCTGGTTGAGGATGCCCAGAAATTTGCAAGGCTGAACCAGCAAGGCCGACTTGAAGCCATCGATTCTATTAGTTCAGAGGTGGAGGGCAGTATTGGTGATGGAATTGGCAAGGTACTTCTGAGAATTGTGGACCAGTGCAAAGCGATGTTCGAGGGGAGAGTCGATCCAATTGAGATCCTGCTTCAAGAAGATGGTCTCAAGAACCTCTATAAGTTTTATGAAGACATGTGGGACTGTCGAGATTTTTTTCAATTGCTCAGCCACGCGAAGCCTAGCCTTAGGGTCCTGGAAATAGGTGCAGGAACGGGGGGTACTACAGCTGGTGTGCTGAGAGACCTCACGTCCGAGTACGGGGAATTTATGTATTCCAAGTACAGCTACACGGACGTTTCCGCCGGCTTCTTCGTTGCCGCGAAAGAGAGATTCAAGGACTATCAGAATATCCAATACGCCGTCCTTGATATCAGTAAGGACCCGGTAGATCAAGGCTTTGAAGCGGAGTCGTATGATCTCATTTTGGCCTCTAACGTGAGTTTCCGGTCACCTTTCTAGGTAGTGAACGCTAATTAAGTCTTTGTAGGTGCTTCACGCGACACCTAGCATCAACTCTACCCTTCGTAACGTTCGGAAGCTGCTTCATCCACGCGGCCGGCTATTCCTCCAAGAGCTTACTCCCAGTAGGTTTAAAGTGTACTATGCTATAATCAATCGTTGACGAATGAATAGTATCCAGACAATTCAACTACATTATGGTATTAACCTTCTTTTTGAAGTCGGTGATAAATTGCTGACTGAAAAAGGGCGTCCTGCCAGGCTGGTGGCTTGGAGTAGAGGATGGCCGGCCAAATGAGCCGTACATATCCGCCGAAAGGTGGGACAAAGAACTCCGGGACGCAGGATTCTCTGGAACAGATTCTGTGGTTTATGATGACGACATGCCGCACCAGATCAATGTCAACATCGTGTCCAGTCCTGTGGAAAACACCTTCTATCCTAGAGAGGTGACACTCTTATGTGACCCAGAGACCAGTCCAATCTCGCATCAAGTAGAGGCGATGTTTACTCAGAAGGGTTTCAGAGTTGAATTTTCCACTCTTGACCAAATGCCACCTGCAAACCAAGACATAATTTCCCTAATTGATCTAACGGCTCCTTTCTTAGACGATATTTCAGCGCGAAAGCTGAGCGCATTCCAGAGTTATGTCGGGAGCATGAAATCTTCTGGAATGCTATGGGTGACCAGGTCTGCTCAAGTCGGGTGTAAAGATCCTCGCTATAGCCAAATCCTTGGGATCGCTCGTACTGTGCGTTCGGAGCTATTGGTCGATTTTGCGACTTTTGAGATGGACACAGTGGATTCATCTGCGCTGGATCCCCTCTTTCAAGTCTTCAGCAAGTTTCAAAGACGTGTCAAGGAACTCGAGCTTGACCCAGATTGGGAATATGTATTGTTTGAGGGAGCGATACAGATCCCTAGGTATCATTGGATTTCTACCTCTCAAAGACTCGCCGCGATGTTAGGGGAGGAAAACCCACGAAAGCTGGAGATAGTAAAAACCGGTCTTCTCCAATCTCTGCGATGGGTACAAAACAAGCCAATAAGCCTAACCCACGATCAAGTTGAAGTCGAGCCTCGTGCTGTAGGGTTGAACTTTAAAGTATGTTGTCAACGCATTGGAACAAACTTCTTACTGAAAAGTTTTAGGATATTCTCGTTTGTATGGGGGTGGTCGAGGGAACGAAGGAAGGACTCGGCTTGGAAGGTTCCGGAATCATTCGCCAAGTCGGACCCGACGTAAGGGATTTGAAGATCGGTGACCGGGTTCTCATCTCGGACCATGGTTGCTTCTCGACTCGCCTGGTGACTTCCTCCAGGCTATGTGTGAAAATGCCCGATGATCTCACTTTCGAGGAAGCCGCGACAATGCCGTGCGTATACAGCACGGCCATCTTCTCCTTATTAACAATCGGAAGATTAGAGAAAGGCCAGGTAAGACTGTCCAAATCCAGTCAAGAGTAATCTTGAGACTCATAAATCAACAGACTGTCCTGATCCAGTCCGCTTGCGGTGGCGTTGGCATAGCAGCAATCCAGATATGCAGAATGATCGGCGCTGAAGTGGGTTTTTATCGAGAGCAGAACGACACATAGCTAATTCTCCTAGATCTTTGCCACAGTAGGCAATGACGAAAAGGTCCATCATCTCGTAGAGACGTTTGGAATCCCCCGCGATCACATCTTCAATTCCCGGAACAGCTCTTTTTTGGCGGATGTGAAGCGCAAAACAAACGGTAGAGGAGTCGATATCGTTCTGAACTCCTTATCTGGCGAGTTGCTTCATGCATCCTGGCAATGTGTGGCAGACTTTGGTAAAATGCTAGAGATTGGGAAAAGAGACTTCGTCGGACGTGGAATGTTGAGCATGGATCTTTTCGAGGCCAATCGTGCGTTCTTCGGAATAGATTTAGCGCAGCTAGGCGTAGAGAAGCCCGAAGTATGCCGAGAGTAAGTCAATGTTTTGAGCGCATGGGGTAATGGCTGAGCTGACACCACCTAGCCTACTCGGACAGTGCATGGACTTCTATCGACAAAAGGCAATTGAACCAATAAAGCCTATGAAAGCCTTCCATGCGACGCAGATGTTAGATGCCTTTAGGTACATGCAGAAAGGGCAGCACATCGGCAAGATCGTGGTAACAATGCCTGAGGATCCAAAGGGGCTTGAAGTGACACCGGTGGAGCAAGAGCTTGTTCTACGCCCAGAAGCATCGTACCTCCTGGTGGGCGGCCTTGGGGGCCTTGGTCGTGCGATTTCAACCTGGATGGTGGAGCATGGAGCGCGAAATATCATTTACCTCTCTCGATCGGCTGGGGAATCCGACCAGGACAAGGCCTTCTTTCGCGAGCTTGAGACCCAAGGATGCTCCGTCCAAGCTTTCCCTGGGAGCGTAAGCAGTCTAGACGACATTAAGAGTGTCGTCGAAAAAAAAGCAGCCCCAATTGCCGGCGTTATGCATATGCCAATGGTTTTAAGGGTACGATTCGAGACCTCCTCTATGTATGAGTGCTAACAGCTTAGGATCGAGGACTGCTTCAATTTACGCATGAGGATTGGCAAACTGCCGTCTCCCCCAAGGTAAATGGGGCATGGAATCTTCATGAGGCACTCTCAAAAGAAAAGCTTGACTTCTTCGTTCTTTTCAGCTCTATCTCTTGCGTTGTTGGTCAGTGGGGACAGGGTAACTATGCGGCAGCCAACTGTTTCCTGGGTAGCTTCGTTCAATACCGTCACAGCCTCGGCCAACCTGCCTCGGTCGTAGATATCGGAGTGATGGAAGAGGTTGGCTACGTCAGCCAGAATCCAGCAGTGCTGGAACAATTTAAAGCGACAAGCACGCATACGCTCCGGGAACAAGATTTGCTCGATGCGTTACAGCTAGTCATGACCCAGTGCTCAGCTCGGCCACCATCGCCGGACGGTTATGTCAATGCTGCCCAGCTGACAATTGGCCTTAGATCCACAAGACCTCTTTCAGACCCTAGTAACCGGACTATCTGGAAAAGAGATGTTAGAATGAGTATATACAGGAATCTGGAGAGCGTGAACGCAACCAACAGTGGAGCAGCCAACGAGGGTCTGAAGCAATTTCTGGCAGGAGTCGCATCCGAGCCGTCAATGCTCAGTGCACAGGCTAACCTGGACTATCTGACCAATGAGATTAAGGTGCAGCTCTGCAGCTTCATGCTTCGAGCGGAAGAGGATGTAGATGTAAAGCAGTCGCTATCGGCTATCGGAGTGGATTCATTGGTGGCCATCGAAATACGGAACTGGTGGCGACAGAGTCTAGGTCTGGATATTAACGTGCTTGAAATCATGAGTGCCGGATCGATGGAGCAGTTGGGCAAGAATGCAGCCGAAGGATTGCGCCGCAAATACGAGACCGAAGTCAGAGAAGATGGTGGCGACACATACCTGCTAATGAAAGCCCCTTGACAGCGCTAGATAATTGAATAACCTAGATTTGATCCTGATCTTGACCCTGAAGCAGAAGCATTGGAGTGGCTAGGCATGACTGAATGAAGTCTAATATTGTATCTTCGCTGTGATGGAAGACATATTGGTGGGAGACTCTCCGTATCTTAGATATGGGGTCGCGTTAGTCAGAACTTGTGTGCAAAATTGCCTTGTGCATACCTTCACACTTATTCAATTTAACAGGACACATCTGCCTGCAAGGGTAGGTGATAGAGTACTCTGAATCGCCTTGCCTACCTGTGCCAAGCTGAAGTACTCTGTGCACTAGAATAGGCTGTAGCGCTTACTAGAAGGTTGAGGCGTATCCGTAAAGAGAAGAAGTTACTTCCGCCTGCCAAATACTTCGTCCACGCCGGGAATCAGCTTTTGCGTGGCCGTCGTAGTAAACGATAAGTAGCTCTGTTTGATTCTGATGGGCGTCTAAAAGCCGTATAGCTTCTTCTGTAGGGCTCGCGTCGAATCGACACCAGGAATCTACCATTCCGCGACATCAAAATAGAATCGACTCTCAAAGACCCTACGTAGAGCGGACATCTCGATCTATACGCCTAGATCGTCTCCTATCCACCGTAAAAGAAATACGTGAACTGAGATATAAAGGATTAGATTTCACAGGAAACGAAGTCTTAAGAGCTTGAATAAAGTCTTGGGCGAACGTCTCCAGTTTCTCTGCATGGTTGCTGCTATAACATCGGGCATGCGTCACGGAGACTTCTTCTTCAAAGAAGGCCTACTGTAAGTCAACTGCCTACGCTCCCAAGGGATCAAACTCTGAAAGGATCACACTGTAAGGGAATCACATCCTAAAAAGATCAGAGCTGAAGGGAACAGACCCTAAGAGAACCGAATCCCAAGGGAATCGCACCCCAAGGAGATCATAACCCGAGAGGGCCGTACCCAAACGGAACCTGCCAAATAGGGTTGCCAAGTGCTATCCAGGACTTTTGGCACAAACCTCCGTACGTGTAGACTAGATGGACTTTGTTGAAAATCAGGTACGAGAATATTGAGAAAATAGGTTGCTTGATTGAATGCTCCCCTGAAGCAGGCTCTACTTAACATAAAAATTGGGTGGCTGGTAGAGCAGCTCCCGTGAGAAGGCTGGGAATCATCCCTGCATCAACATTTGGGGGCCAAATTTCAACAGACTTACTGAGTCGTTGTCGATGTTCATATCTTCCATCACCGAATATCCAAGCGCATCGTCCGGGCAAGCCCGTTGGCCAAGGGCCTTCTCCGATTTTGGCGTGGGGGTAGACACAGACGCCTGTGAGCTTATACCACACTGCTTTAACATCACTATCGTAGGCCGACAGCCTCGCCGCAATCTGCAGTCTTGGACTACTTCTACAATCTTGACGATGGTTGGACATCTATGTATACCTTCAATGCAGCCTTTACAATAGATACCTTAAGGATTTTACCCCATAAAATAGCTTGGCATCAAAGATAGGCAAATAGCGGCATCATCTCGAAGCCTTGGCAATATACCTGCACATTCACCATCAAATTCTCTCAGGCCACACTCATTCAAAAAAAAAAACCTCTTACAGAGGCAATCCCAAAGGAACGAGACCACAGCAATGTCCGAGGCACGAGATTACGGCCTCGATGGAGCGACCCCCTTGCAATTCAATACCTCACAATCGCCTATGCGACCAACACGCATCGATCTGGAAGCGCAATCCCCGCCGTCACCCCTCCAGTCTCAGGAAAGGGGCAACAAGCATCCTATTTCCCCAATAGTGGGTTACCTTTCTTCATTGCACAGATCTGATCACAGAAGGATCTTGCTAACCCAAAAATCCGTAGGAGTCTATCAGGTTTCGCCGGCCGAACCGCTCCAACACGGCCAAGACCTACAAGCCAGAGAGACGAGGTCAAGTCTGGCATCCAGGTCAGGAGCCAGGCATTGACACTGCAGCAACTCAACCGCACCCATCATTGTCCCCGGACTTCTATGCCCAGTGCGAGATAACAGTCGTTGACTTTTCGCAAGATGATATACGCCTGCAACACCTTGACAATGAGACCTTGCCGGATTTCATGGACATACCAAGACCGGACTGGGCAGTGTGCAGATGGATCAACGTCAATGGGCTAAGCTGGGACGTAATCAAGCTGCTAGGAAACGACAAACGTTTGCACCGGCTGGCCATTGAAGATTTGTTAAATCCAAAAAACAGAACAAAAGCCGATTGGTATTCAGGTCACACCTACATTGTCCTTCCTTTGCAGAAGCTTATCCATTTCCACTCCGATTCCCATTGCGATTCAGATTGCGACCAATGGGATTCCGACGACGACGGATTGACTGGAAAGAGGGAGCAGAAGAAAGGGTTTCTGTCGTCCTTTCGAGGAAGGAGGAACAAGAAGAATAGAAAGGAACCTCCGAAGCCTCTTGACTCAGCGGCAGACATTCACACCCCCAGCAATGGCTTCTTCAAGGCCCATTCTTCTTCGATTACGGATACGCCTGTTACTCACGTCCGTACACTTCAGCGGTACCATGGCGGCCCGAACGAGGAGCGCATCGAGTTCATGGAGAAGCATTCCGCGCTCGCATCAAAAGGCCTAGGTGTAAGCGTAGAGCAGGTCTCGATCTTTCTGATCTCCGACAATACCGTGATTTCCTTCTTTGAATCTTCGGCCCAAGATATTGAATCTCCCATCGTTACGCGATTGAGCAGTCAAGAGACCATTCTGCGACGCACGGCAGATGCGAGTATGATTACACAAGCCATCATCGATGCCATCATTGACATGGCAATTCCAGTAGCCGAGGCCTATCAAGATGCCATCGGCGAACTGGAGCTCAATGTGCTTACAGAAGCGAACATCAGCCACACGACATCCTTATATGTCTTAACATCCGAGGTGATTCAGTTCAAAAGCAATTTGTCTCCCATTGTCAATCTCGTCAACGCGCTGCGAGATCACAAGAGCGACCCAATTGCTGAGCCAGGCTTGGGTGGTCAACCTCCGAAGCTCATTTCTTCAATTGTCGCAATCAGCCCCATGACACAAGTATATCTTGGAGATGTTGAAGATCATATCATCCTGATTACAGATGGACTTGGCCAGATGACGCACGCGGCTGATAACATGATTGATTTGATCTTTAACAAAAACGGTGCTCGCCAGAACGAGACCATGAAACAACTAACCGTTGTCACCATACTCTTCCTTCCTCTGACTTTCTTGACTGTAAGTGTTTCTCTGGATGGCCTAAGGCCACTTGCTGATTCCCCAGGGATATTTTGGTATGAACTTTGTTAGATTTACTGGCGTCAACAATCATAGCGACGGGTGAGTAGCAATCAAGACCAATTGAAAAATCCTTTGTTAAAACTTTGCAGGTACTTTTGGGAGATCGCAGTTCCTGTCAGCTTCGTAGTAACAATTTATTTGATGTGAGACCTGCAGCGCGAATCTTGGACCTTGGAGATGCAGCTGACTTTTATATTAGGCGCGATGGCATCAGACAGCAATTCATGGGGAAGTTACAGCGCAGAGGCATTAATCAATCTAGGAAGAAAAGGCAGGCACGCGAAGAAGTTGGGACCAAACAAAAATGGCGTTGAGTGAAGGTCATGCCTCAAAGATACCATGATCTGAAGAAGTTACGACGCTGTTAGCGAAACCATCGAATATTGTGCGTTCCAAGGTCAATCTATCTTTGCATCCCAAAGAAGAAAAAGCTGAGTCCAGTATGATGATCCATGTAAGTAAATTCTTCTACTCTTGTTGCCGTCTTACGAGCCTTTGATCTGAATACCTGAAGATATACCCAGCTTCATGAGTAGATCTCAGTGTTATGTTGCAAGGGCTTCGAACGTGCAACACCTGCGCTCATATCGTACAACAGCCTCCACTACGCCTCTCACACTGATTTTCGCTCAACCCCTCCAATCCAAGGCAACATCCATATTCAAGCGGTACTCGTACACGAGTAGCGCGCTATCAGGAAGCCCGGCTTAGCAGATGCGGACACTCAAAGCCGCTGTTAAGGACGGGTTCTTTACGTGCATCTGAAGTCGGTGTCCGTTGCGGAACCTGGCCTCGCATTCCATCTTCTCGTCGTCCATCTATTCGCGTCCTACGTTGATTGCTGCTTGCTTGGCAATAGGTACGGCGGCTTTGAATAAACTCTTTTTGAAGCATGTCGTTAGGATCTAGCATTGTGCCTGGTCTCATCCCCAGCAGAAGATGGGAAGCTGCTTCTATAACCGAAAAAGAGCACCTGTCACGCCGAGCTCGTCGTCAGGTCTGCATGGCCCGGAGCTTTTCTGGCTACTGTGTTTCCAGGCAGATTTGTAGGTGAAGTCGCATCTTCGTTCACCGGGAATGCTGAATCTCGCAGTCTCCATGACCATTCATGTCAGCTGTGTGGCTTCCTTGAGCGAATTGGCTGCCCGTTAGGTTTTAGTGGAAAGATCCGAGTACCGGAATCCTGAGGAAACTTGAAGCATGAAAGTACCAAGAATACTTAGCGTTGAAGAAGTGATTGCTTTACCCGGCCTTTCACCTGGAAGTAGGGGCCAAATGCTGATTACTACGACGAAGAACGGGCGATTCAAAATTAAGAAATTCGTCCTCTCTCTCTGTCTCTCTGTCGCGTGCTAACATCTACTTCCCATACCACCCTCATCCCCATAGACCGCCACACTCAAGTCCTCTCACCCTCCGGCCCCGCCACAACCCTCTGCAACACCCCCACACCAACATACAACAAAGTCCCCGACGCTGGATGATACCACGTGCTCCTAAACTGGCCTGGGAAGCCCATCTGCGCATCATTCAGCAACTGGGCCACGATGATCTCGCACACCTCCCACGTCAGGTAATTAGCGGGGTTCACGGCCCTGAGCGCCAGATTGACGGCCCCGATAGACAGTCCAAAGGTGTCGCCCGGGTGCGGTCTGTTTTGCAGTCCGCTCATGGCCAGTCGCTGGAGGGCTTCTACGAAGAAGGACTCGAGGACCGAGGCCATGGTTTGCACGGGGATGATGGAGGTGATGGCGCGACGTGTGATGATCCAGCCGTGGGCGACGGTTACGTGCGCGCCAGCGGGGATGTGGTGCATGATGGGGGTTCGAGGGATGAGAGGGGTTGTGGAGAGATGTTTGGTGGATGGATCAGAGGCTGGAGAGGGGTTTGCGGATATATCCTCTTCCAAAATGGGAACCGCTGAGGGTGATACTATGACTGCGATGAAGACGAAGATGATTAAGGGTATGAATCCACGCGACATCCACCAGGCGTACATCTTCGATCACCTCGAGGCCCAGGCCGTATCCCACTTTCTGCCACAGAACAGGCATTTCCTTTTCTATAATCTGAAGCCAGCGCAAACAACCGGCATCCTGCGCGCATATTCTTGTATCAGTATGATCTCTCGGGGATATACGGCAGATCAGGGTCCCTGATTCTAAAGAAAAACCGACCTTGGCCGTGTGGCGGCAGTAATATGTACTTCCAGCGCAACGCGCCGGTTCGCTGCAAAAGAAACCGTGATCTACCTCGCGCTTGCCGCCCACAAAAGAAGCATCCGAAAGTCCCTCAATCGTTCGATCGCCCCCACTCTCGGGGTAAAACACCCCGCGTGAGTGGGGTTAAGATAGCAAGCAGATGGACGGCGCTTGGAGAGGTTTGTTTTAGATCAAGGACAGCAGCTTCAAAGGTGAAGATTTAGTGCAAGCAGAGGGTGAGAGGAGCGCTTGCAGGATATGCGAAACATGAAGGGTGCGAATCGTATAGGCATGTCTTTGGCAGGCTTGAACGAAGGGTGTTTCAATTAATGAGTTAAAAACGAGTGGAATATGGGGGGAGGGGGGGCAAACCACATCAGTAAGAGGAAATATCTTGATCTTGCATTTGACATACGTTCCTGAAAAGAGACACTTTAATAATGTCACGAGAAACGACCAGCAAGCAACAGACCACCCAAGAATAAAAGAGCACGATCCCATCCTCCCTTTGCACATTCTATCCAAGACACCTTGAATCATCTCTTCCATCCTGAAAGCAAGCAGAATTTCACATACTCAGCCAAAGTCGCAAGACGTCTGTCTCTCGCTGCATATCTCCATCCAGATGGAGGAAGCCGTTCATTGCACGCTTCGCTCAAGACATGCTAGAATGTTTCCCTCTTCCTCAAAGTCTCAGCCTCTCTTTCTTTCTTTCTTCTTTTCTCTCCAGAGCTCTGAGACTGAGCTGGGGTGTGTCTCGGGCGTCCGTCTCACAGAAGAAACTCTTCGTCTGATAGCAGCACAATGCCTATGTCTGACACAAAAGTTTCACTTACATCTCTGTATAACTATCCATGTATCTCCCTCCGCTTCCCTAAGTACCTCATCTATCCTCTTGCTTCCCCCCTAAACACCACGCTCTTTCCAATCCCCTCAAAACACTCATATCTACACCCATACCCACAACCACCATGCCCCAAATCCCCCGTCCAACCTCCCCCCAAAATCTCACACCACCCCCACCCCCTCCATCTCCCTCCTCACCGCCCTCACCACCGCCTTCCCCTCCCACCCCGGCGCCCGCAACCACGAAGTATACATCGGCATCAACCGCAACGCCCCGGGCGTCTTCAAGATAATCCTGCCAATGACGGACCATCAATGGCGCGGGTTCTGCGAGTGCGGGGTTCCCGGAGAGGAAGTGTGCAGGCTCGACGAGAAAAAGATGGATGGTGTCGTGGCGAGGTTTGGGGCGTGGGCGTATGTGAGGGGGATGAGGGGGGAGGTATGTCTTTCTTTCTTTCTTTCCCCCCCCTTTTTCTTGGGAAGAGGATATTAGGAGGGGGAGACGGAGCGCTGATTCGTGGAGCTCTTGTAGGCGGGCTCGTTGGCGGATGTTTCTGATAGGCATTTGGGGAAGTCGAGTGGTTTGTCTGTGTAGAGCGCCGTGGATACTCAACCACCTTTCCCGTGACGAATTGTAGGGAGTGAGAGGGTGTGGATAGAGGACAAGACGACGAGGCTGATAGGATTGTTGATTGACTTCATCGCGGTGGCTGTACCATCTTATGGCACTTGCGACTTAATAGACATTTGGAGGTTAAGAATGTGATGCGAGTAATTTCCAGGCTCAAGGTTTCATTGGTGTAATACAACATATCAGAACTGGGAGCCTGAACATTGGCGATCCGATCGAAACTAAGCCGAAGGTATATAAAGCATCAAGGGCTACAAAGCACAAAGAGCATACATGGGGGATCTCGTGTGAATCAGAGAATCGAAGGGGACCAACAGCAGGACAAGATAGCATGATCAAACAAGAATGCTCTAGAATTATAGAACGGAACTTATAGCATTCTTCGATGGACTGACCCTTTTGCCGTCCCATACCTATTGTGGGGTATAATAATACTGGTCTGTTTGTTCCATAAGAATTTCTTCCACGAACGACTTTCGCATGCTAAGGCAGACGCTAAACCTATGAATCAATCCTTTTCTCTATTTCATCGAACCATGCTCAGTTGGCTTGCACAAACCCAGCCACCGACCCCATCGCCTTCCCAGCTCTGCTCCCACTGCCTCTGCCGCTCCGAGGCCCTGCCGTTCGCATAGACCGAGGAGTGACAGGTTGGTTCTCCTTGAGTGTATCAGCTTGAGGTGTAGGCTCTGCAGATCCAATTGCAATTCCTTTGCGTTCAGGAGACGCAGCTTGTGGAACTGCTCTCATCTCTTGTGCTGACGCTAGAGAACTTGGCTTAGCTGCCGAAGCAGCCGGTAAGGGAATCACTGGTGAACCCTGAGACAAAGGCTGAGGTGGGTCACGGGTGATTGCGATTGATTCGACCTTCGGGGTTTCTTCAGGCTCTTCGTTCTGGATGATAGGGACCTCACCTTCTGTGTCTTCAGGGGGCGCTTGTAGGGAGGCAAGGTTTGCTGGACTCGTAGATGAACGAGCTAGCTTTTCTTGCTCCAGCTTTGCAGATTCGCTCTCATCGAACAGGGGCATCTCTGATGCATCAATGACTTGAGAGAATCCTGAGGGACGAGATTCTTCAGCTGTGGCCTGCAACTCCGCGGTTGTCTCTGCGAGAACGGGCTTTGGCTCTTCTTGCGGTGCGAGAGGTACTACTTGCTCATAGAAAAGCATAAAGACCCCTCCTTGCGCCAGAACCGTGCTCTCGTCAACCTCTGTCACATCCTCGTCGCTGAGGCGCCACCACGGCATAGAGCTTTCAACATCCTTGTTGTCATCGGTTTTCGTGCTGTATGGAGATTGTCTATAGCAAATGTAGTGACCGTTCTCATGCCGTCCGTAGTGTGTGATGACAGCTCGAAGCTCATACAGATTTCCAGAGTCGGGTTTCTCAGTGCAGTCTTCAGTCAAGAGCATAGACTTAGAAGGATCAACATTCCACGTTTCCACACCTTCGTTTTCTTTGTCGAAGCTTGGGTCACGACCGAGGCACCAGGGCGCCAGGTCCAGCTGCTGAGGAAACCTGACGGTTGCCGAATTCTTGCTCTGGACTCCTGTGAGCTCGTCAAAATTGCTTCGATTGACGTGGACAACCAGAGACCTCGGGCTGCGAGCAATGACTGCTTGCCGCGTCTTCGTCGTTGAGACACGCTTGTTTGACGGTATCTGACAGTTCTTCAACACCTGATCAGAGAAGTTTTCGTCCTCTATGGCTTGAGCGATCACATCTAGTCTTTTTCGTAAAGAAAGCCGGAAAGTTTCTGTCGCTTCATCTAGAGCCGTGTCCCCTTCGCCTGTGTCTGGATGTAGTTTGGACAGTAGCTGCCCCATCTGCTGCTTGGCTTGCAACAGCGTGCACTTAGCACATTCGACTCCGTTGATTGGCTCTAAAGCAGTGTACTCATCAAGGCACGATCGAACGTCGTACATCCACTGCCTACCCAGTGGGACCGTAAGACAGTTAAAGGGAACCAGAGACAACCCCTCGACATAGCCACACTGCTGGCAGCCAACGCGCTGAGCCAGGAGACCTTCCAAAGGGTTTCGTACTATGAGAGATGCGACTTCTTCAGGAAGCTGCCCAACACGTGTCGCGTCTTCAGAAGAACTATTACTGCCTGTCTGAGGGGCTGAGGTCACCACTGGCGAACTCGTCCGTGTCATATTCCGCTTCACACGTAACAAGGTTTCCAATCCATTACTACCAGGCCTCCTCTCCGCGGCCTTCGCAGTGTCCTTCTCCAACTCATCCGATATTTTCGAAAAGTACTCTTGAGCATCCTGCTGCTGCCAGCTGCTCATGCTCTTCAATTCCGCAGGGGTCCAAAAGGTCTTTCCCCTATTGGCTGGATCGTTCAATCCGGCAATAGTCTCATCAAGAGCTCTCTGGGTAGGCCCTGATGGCCCTGCTGTACTCGACCGTAGGAAAGCAGGCAGAGACTCTAGAGCAGCTAGGCCCTGGAGGACGCTATTTTGGTAGCAGGAATTATCCCAATTGCCTAGACCTGGTAGACTATTGCTTGGTCGTGCCTTGAAGACACTACTAACGTTCGAAATTGTCCTCGTCCGCTGGAGCGTAGTCAGGATGCCTGTACCATCCAGACCAAAAATGCGTCTCATGGCGTTGCTCTTGCTTGCATGGGTCTTCGAGTTGAAACCTGTGCCGTCCTCTTTCGAATCATGGGCAATGGCTGATCTAAAGCCACTATCCAGAGCCGAAATCATCTGTGATGGAGTGAGATAGACCAGTGAGTTCCAAACGAGCTCTAACAACGGAAGTTTGGTGTAATCAAGGTACTGAAGGACGTAATAGATGAAGATCATAAAGAGGACACCGTATGCTGTTGTGGTAGATGATATTCTTGATGGATACTGTGAAATGTGATGCAAATCCTGCAGATTGCTTGAGTCCTGGGAGCCGTTTTCAAAGTCCATCATGAAGCGGTGAAGAGCCAGAAGAGAAACGAGGGAGGGGGTGCCTAGATGTTCCAAACAGTGATGGAAGGTGCGAATCCGAGTCAGACCGGGACACGGGTAGTAGGAAACATCTCGGCTTAAGCTGGAGATGAGATTTATAGCAGCTTTCAGTACATATCCACATCAATACCGTTTCAAATATATCGGTAGCAACAAAGGCGAAAAGGCAGGCGTTGGTCAGGCGGAGAAGCTCCGCAAAGACCGCTTTCTCGCTGGTAGCTACGCTAGCGTTGTTTGAATGTGACTTCAAGCTCCAAAGCCACACATACTCTCTGCTTTCCACCTTCACAAATGCGCCTCCCAAGATGACAACCCCAGCCCCAGCCCAACAAGGGCCAAAGACGCTCGCCTCATCCACTTCCCTCCAACAACAGCGCCTCTCCCAGCAGCCCGCCCAACAACATGCTGGACTCCGCACGCCCTCAAACCGCAAAACGATCTACGACCGGAACCTCAATCGCACACGTACCGCCGAGCTGAGCCGGGCGAGCTTTGCGTACCTGTTTGGTGAGATGGTAGGGTATGCGCAGAAGCGGGTGACGGGGATACAGGATCTGGAGCGGCGGTATGCTTTACGGACGGTTTCCTTCGTCATAGCATACATAGAATGGTAAATCGGCCAAGGCTAAAAATGTTCATTCACATTACAGACTCAACGAAGCAGGCTACCCTCTCGGCCAGCGACTCCTGCCCCTCCTACTCCTCCGTTCCTCGACCCCGACTCACCCATCGCCGCGACCCACTCGCATCCTGCCTCTCCTCCAATTCATCGCTCACACTCTTTGGCGGCACCTTTTTGCCCGGTCCGCCGACTCGATTGAATCCTCCAGCACGAATAATAGCGAATACATGATCAGCGACAACGAACCTTTGGTCAATCAATACATCAGTGTCCCGAAGGAGATGTCGCAGCTGAACTGCGCCGCGTACGTTGCAGGGATAATAGAAGGCGTTTGTTGTGGCGTCGGCTGTAAGGCGGCGGTCAGTGCGCACAATGCTGGGGAAGAAGGGGGAATGTGGCCTGGGAAGACTGTGTTCCTGATCAGATTTGATGAGGACGTTGTGAAGAGGGAGGGAACGAAGTAGCGGAGCCGAAGAAGGGATGGAGGGGAAATGGAGAAGGGCCCGAAAGCTTGTTTGAGGAATTGCATGGGCATAGCGTGGCGTTAGAGTTGAGCATATGCATCGCATGGAGTTTGTAAGAGTTTTGTTATGATTTTAAGAGCAGGGAGGAGCTATGAGACATCTATCCTTCGCCGCTTGTCACTTGCATAGCGGTCCCGATATGGAGAAGGACTCCGCTTTCGTCTGCTTGGCTCATCGCGGTATCGATCTCTCCTTGTTGGAGGTGACCTTGAGTATGAGTATGAGCGCCTCCGACTTCTATCTCGATTTCTTCGTCGTGGTGGCGACCTCGAGTAAGAATGATCTCTTCGTCTTGGTGGTGAGTGAGAGCGTGAGTAGGACCGTTTGGGTGGGCTTCTCCGTCCCCTGTCATCGCCCAAGCGTCCACCTTGATCATTTCCACGCGGGCCTTCTGGTGCTCCTTCAGGAGCGCGTCTCCGCTCTCCAACCTGTGTAGTATTTGCTCCAGAGCCACCTTTCCCTCCAGCTCCTTGATCAGGCATAAATCGCTCATCAAATGTCCCATCAGCCTTCCGGGTGCCCTTTGCCTCAAAGCTTCCCCATCTCCCAGTATCCTCGCTCTTCAAGTCCTTATACTTCGTCCTGCCCTTCCTTCCTAGCTTTGTCATGTCCCTTATCTGCATATATTGCGGGAGCAGTTCACGATTCAAATCATCCTGATATCGACTTCCCATGATATCACGTCGGTCCAAACCTTCTGCTTTGGCATCGTCCTGGAAGAAGGCGCCTTTGTGATAATATTTCTGCATGAAGCCCATCTTGCCTCTACCTTCTTGTTCTTCTTTCTGTTTCTCGATGAACTCCTTGTCCTCTGCATCACGTTCCTCCTTGCTGAGATTGCGTCTCCTTTCGATTTCCTCTCGCTCTTTCTCGGCTACCTCGATGGCCTCTCTTTCCCTCTTCACCCGCTTCAGCTCTCTCAACTTCCATGCAGCTCGCTCAGTCTCCGGGTCCAGGTCATCCGTGTCGTCTACCTGCTGGACATCTTCAAGCTCATCGTCATCCCAATCCTTCTTGCCGGCAGCTCGAGCAGCAGCGTCTTTCTCTAACTGCTCCTGGATCATGGCATCCGCCTTCTCTTTCCGCCTCGCCTGCTCTTCCGCCCACGTATCCTCTTCGGTCCTAGTATCTATTGCAGTAGAGCCGTCTTTTCGCTTGTTTTTCTTAATAAACGTAGGCCGTAAAAGTACCTTTCGAACTTCTTCCTCACTGCTGCTTTCCTCACTTTCGCTAACACTGCTGCCTGCGGATCCCGACTCCTCCTCCTCGCTACCTTCCACTTCGCTTTCTTCAGTCACAAAACCCTCTTCTTCAGCGGCTCGCGCAGCCTTTTCAGCTTCAATACGGGCAGCTTCCTGCGCAGCGGCTTGCCGTCTTCGCTCATTTAGGTCAACATTCTTAAGACTACCGGCGATTTTGGTGGTATCCGAGGGAAAAGATGACGCTGTCGGGGCTGGCGCCCTGGTTGTTGGAGCAGGTTGCTCCTCTTCTACTTCGCTTATATCTTCTTCGTCAGACGATGGCTCCTCTGCGACTACCTTGCCAGGTCGGTATCTCGCCGGCCGGACAGGATTCGCGGTCATCTTTTTAGAAGACATGGTGGAGAGAATATGAGGATAGACGTGTGCCAGGATTCGTATTAATACTGATCAGATGTTTACCAGTGAAGAGATAATATTTAGCCAATCTTGCGAAGCCCCAATCAATATTGAGCCCAGAGAGAAGTTCGTTAGCACCACACGAATATCACTCATCTCACTCGCTGAAAGGGCCTGCCTCCATAATTATGTGGAGTAGGACTTGAGAGGCAGCGTACAGTCCATGAGCCGAGCTTCGGTATTGTCAGTGAACCCTCTGAAGATCGCGATTCTTGGCCCAGCCTTAGTTCTATGAGTCAGCCTTATACTAGCGTCCAAGGTCCAGGAGCATTTAATCGGAAACTGTCTTTGACATCCGCAAATATCTATTATACATGAAGAAACACTGCAATGTTATTTACGTTCCTTGTTAGGAACAAATAGTGAGGCTCACTCGTGGGGCATAGCAGACTCATGAGACATGTTTCCAGGCCCCCGACATGCCTTGACATATCCGCATATCCCATAGGAAGGTATGCCAGCTTCGTTGGCGTCGATATACAATTCGAAAACCATTTTATTAGCATTAATGATACCCAAGGTCATTTGGAGCCTGCCGACGCCGCAGTGACGATACTCTGACTGAACGAAGCATATATCGAGGACTGAATAGAGCAACTTGTTGGCCAAGTTGAAGGATCGATTATAGGTTGAGATGAGTTGCAGTGATATAGATGTGGTTTTCGCTGTATACTTGGTGCGAGGTCTCATGGAGTGGCTCATAAGAGAATTTGCCATCTCTCTAGCTTCTCCGGCAGGATACCATGTACACTTTTCTTCCAGTCCAAATAGTGCTCGCCATGGGTTTCCCTAACATGGGAAGCTCCAACGTGAAAGAGCAAGCGATCTCGGCGATAAATATCAATGCGTAAGCCATAAGTATATAGAATGGTAGATTTAAGATCCTTCTAATAACGACAGCTTCCGTAATCATATTACCATCCAAATTGTCTGTGCCCCATTGCCTCTCCTTGCAGTGAGGCGTCGCATTCTACGCCGCCGCAGTGTGAGCTGAACCTTCGTATACTGTTGTAAGTGGTACCTGTTTTCAGATCGAGGATCTGCAGAACGGTGAAGTGAAAGAACGCAAGATGGGTAGTGGGAGAGCGTGTTGTTGCTAGGCTTGATAGCCCCCACAATCCGGCTGGCACCTCGTGCAACATCTCGTGCAGTGATTCTGCCTTCCGGTGGGGCCCCAACACCTTTCTTGGACATGAAAAGCTACCCTTCCTTCCTCGTCATCATTTGTATCTATAGACTCACCCAGAACGCATTCTCTTCCATCCACTAATCTCCCGAGGTCTCCCCTCCACCACTGAGGCTGCTTGAATCTCCCCAGGTCTCTTGTACGCAAGACGGTGATCCTCTCGTAAGGTGTATCGTGGCTTTCGTGCCAAATCGTGAAGTCTTCGTCCAGATTCCCGGATTGTGATCTGAAATCATCAAACAGGGACTGCATAAATCTGCCCCGTTGCCAATACTCAGTCACCAATTCCCTGGCTTTGAAAACGACCTCCAACTGTTTCCATCCTTTCAATCCACACAATGCCCTCAGCCACCTACTAGACTTTGGGAGACCATGGTGAACATCTTCTGGAGAAGCAACATAGCGCCAGCGTCGGGAGGCATCCGCAATCCAATCGTCCGCGTATATGATCAGCAGATCAAGGTCAAGTACTTGTTCACCGAAAAGAAAGCCGTTGTCAGAGCCGAGAGCCAAGAAATGTGTCAGGTCACTAGGACTGAGGTCGAGGCCCAATGTTTTCAAGGACGCTATCTGGAATGGGCGGAGGCGTAGAGAAGAGAAGAAACTGACTTTGGGATTGTAGTGGCTGCCAAAGTATTGGAGAGCGATGGGTATCGTGCGGGTCTCGGAGTAGACTTGTCGGCTTGTAGATAGGAGGGATAAGTCGAGAGAGAATCGGTGCGGAGGATCAGGATCGCGAATCTCGGGCGTGTCCAGCAGGGCCAGATAGAATATGTGAGTGCGGATTTCGACTGGGAGGGTCATGAGGGTTGGTGGAGGGTGGGTCATGGCTGACGGGGCACGCCGTTGGTTGACGAAGCCTGAACCGATCTTGTAGTATGCCAGAAAGCTTGGTAGCGTCTGTGGATCTCGAAAAAACACGGTATACCCAAAGATGCCTGCACCGCGCTCTCTGATTCTATTCCTTTGTCTGACTGCTGCCTTAGCACCCACTTTTTATGTCGCACGGCGGAAGCGATGTAAACAAAAGCGAGTGTATTATCATTGGGTTGATAGCGGGCAGATGGGGGTACTTACTCGAAGCCCCGAATGCCGATGCCTAGTATGAAATCCGGGTAGTAGATGTGAGATTTAAGGTTGACGCTAATGAATTTCTTGGGTATAAAGAAGACGTCTATCTCGGACTCTTCTTTCTCTCCTCATACTTACCTTGTGAGGAGCTGGGCGATCAAGAAGGCCTTCGCTCATGATTTGAGCCCTGCATTGCACATCGCGGAGGCAAAAGTCATTGAGTTGCCTTCGGGCACCTCATTCGCGCAATTTTTGATGGTCTTCCTCATCACCTTAGAGGCTTTATCTTTTCATTGATGTCTCATGCCTTGTTGCTGAGCTTTGAAGAAGAGACTTTTTTGTCTGTAAAGTAGCCTGTAATAGTAATAATAGCATTGGATGATCAAGGCTTGTGCAATTACAGGATTATTAATCGTCCTCATACTGGATATGGGAGGGTCTGCGTTTCTGTTTGTCTGTTTTTCTGTGGGTAGCGAGCGATATTTCATGTTGTCAAGCCTCCACTCAACAATTGGCATAAATTGCACCCGGGTGGTAAGCCTAATCCAGCATTGAAGCAATTCCCGCATGAGGAACGCAATTTCAACTTGATTGGACCTACCAATTTGCTGATACAGGATTCAACCGTATACTAAAACCAGCCAAGATGAAAGTTTGCGCCCCAACCACACTTTTCTATTCTGTTTCACGTTCTGCTTACAGACAAGCCGGGGTTACGGTAATTAAAAGCCACTAGGCGCCCACGGAAATGGCGAAATGGATCGAACATTAATCTCCTGTGTAAGTGTTCTCCATTCTGAACTTCAACCGAATCCTAATGTATCCCGTGTCTCTATGATTACTACTATCTACGCTGACTGCACCACATTCTTCTTGGCTTTGCAGCCCGCAGCCCCGGCTCACTTCACATCCATCTCCTCTCCTGCTTACTCCGTCATACCTTAGGTATGCCGTTAACCATGACGGCCCTTTTACTCCTGCTGACCGCTTCTGCATCGCAGTCTTGCCATCCTTACCAGCCTTGTAACTCCACAAAGCCAAAGACCATCGGAGAACTGGAGTAAAACACCTTGCTTGACAGGCAGGGCTAGACTTAAGGTTTCCAGCCACGAAGTCTTTTAAAATATTGACCTCGTAAAGTCTATACACTATGACTAGACCGCCAACGGGAGTCTTGGCCCCTATGCCACATACATGAAGCAGACCGAATTATTAGCGAGATGATATCCGTGGACCCTTGGACTACTGCCTTTCTTTCTGCTACTTTTGACCTAAAGCATCTTGTAGCTAAGGTATTGCACTTTCTGAAACCTGCAAATGATTGAATACGGTGACAGATACCCCTGGCCTAATGGTTTATAATCAAAGTCTGCAATGCAAAGTACTAAGGAATCCGTCATCGGGATGTTTAACGAGGTCGAGCTGGGAAGAGGTTTCAGCTTCTCAAATTTTTCCTTATTGAAGACAAGTTGTGTAAGGAAGGTAATGAGCCTCTCCTATGTCCTGCAGCATAAGCTGCCAACCGCCTTGGTACTGAGTGGAGATTGTGGCCATCACATGCAACCCACCATTTAAATCCTGGAAACCAAACATTTGGGTGTACGTCAGCGCCGTTCGCAACACTGCACCGCTACATGGAATGAATCCAGCCTCTGTCAAGCTTCTCAACCTGTCGCATACGGCCGAAGTAGCTTTGAAGCGAGCATCTCCTGAAGAGTTCGTTTTTTGCAGCTCAGTATGATCGCTGAGTACGGGGAGAGCTGCCCCGTTTAAAGGCTACCCTGGAACACGAATGATACCTTCATCCAGCTGGGTGGCCTTTCTTCTCTCGCCATTATCTACTCTGTCTTATGCCTCAATGAGATCGCCCAAAGATGAGACGTGTTTTTCCAGCCACATCAATCCTATTATACTGTACTTTGGCCTCTGCTGGGGCAAATTCTTCTGGTCAGTTGCTCTGAGTCCAAGAGACAAGGTCATCTACGTAAAACGAGATGCCGAGTCATCCTCTTTCCTTTTCCTATCGCAGACGGTGATTTGTCTGCACTCAATCTCACGTTTTCTGACGTTCAAAAATCGCTAGCAGATAATCAGGTTGTTGTTCAACCACCGGCCACGACAAATATCCCATCCCTAACCACCAATGCCTCCTTCTCTGCAGGACCCTTTCCTTACATCATTCCTTACAATCAATCTCAACAGTGTGATATATTTGGCCCCATATGTCAAACGGGCTTGATAACGGTGGGTGTGAGCTTGGGTAGTGGCACTACAATTACTACTCTTCCATGCTCTTCCTATCTTACGGCGCAAGCAGCTCATCTCTTGTCGGGAAGAGTGGAATCCGGAGGACACATAACACAAAAGGAGGCCCGTGAATGGCTGACTGCCTTCGGTCGCAGTCCGCAATGCAAGTCTTTTGCTGGAGTCCATCGGAATGAAGGACAGTACACTTTATCGGATTGTGGGAGTAGCAATACAATTATCCAGGCTAGTGAGGGATTTTCCCTCCCAACGCAGATACCACCTGGAGTTTTCGACCGATTTCGACCACTAGACTACGCCTGTTGTGGGAATTGCACCTTGATAATCCCAGAAGTCAGGCTTTTTTACTTTCCCGACGAGGTAGCTTCTCAGTGTGAAAACCAACCATCAAATTCTTCAGCAGTCGTGTCTGCAAGGGCTATCAATAAGCGTGTACAATCTCTTAACAATACAGGAAGCGTCGCTATTCTCAGCGGGCACACGTTGTATGTACGATTTCTGAATAATGTGTCGCGGAAGCTTATTTGGATCTTAGTACATCCCCTTCAGTCTATCTCCAGGTGGTTGGGACAGCAGCAATCAAAGACGAGTGTGGGTCCTTTGGTCCGAGGCTGACCAATCCAATCATCACCCTCCCACCTGATGTGCTGTCAACCTATGTACCACCCTATTATTCAGTCGGATCCACGTATACCGATCCTAATGTTCAAAATGGTCCTTGGGGGTTTGTAGGGCGTAAAGAGCGGTTGAAAATCGCAGACTTGCAATGTCCAACATTCGGGTTAGGCCTTGAAACAAGTGCAGATGGCAGTGTGTACACTACCGTCGGTCCTCCCTGGCTTCCAATCATCATCCCGCCTCCAGAAGTGTTCACTCTTGATCCGATGTGGGAGAGCGTATGTACTGACCTTGCATCCTATTACGTCTTCGAGTCCTTCGCCATCTTCGACCCGCCATTTGCCTTAGCCCCCAAGTCGTATTTACTTCCGCCTTCACCAGCGGCTTCTTCTCCAAAGGTGGGAGGCCCTCCCCCAATTCCTGCAAACCCAACAGCGGCATATGATCCACCGGCTACATATCTGCCTGATCTATCTGGTCCGCCAAGTTCAGCCGAGGGGTCAGTAGCGGCCTCCGTCGGCAACTCTCTCCCACCTCACGGGCCAGCAGTAAATGCTGCCCAACCGGCAGCAGTCCCACTTGACCCAGCTGCGAAGCCAACTACGGCACCAGACCCGCCAAATCAATCTCAATCAGGGCCACAAGAGGGTGACAGCGCTCAATCAGGGTCTCCAGATCTTGGGTCGGTTATCTTCGGTGCTCTCGGAAAGAATGACCCCCAACCTAGTGGGGGTGGTGGTAACGCAGACTCCACCCACATAATACAAGTCCCGGGATCCGGCATTGAAGAAGTGACTGTTGGCGGTCAAATCCTCTCGATCAGCCCCTCAGGTGTATACGTCAGCGGAACATCATACTCACCAGAAGCGCCAGCCATCAACCTATCAGGTGGTATGCTCTCTTTAGTGTCTACTTCTCCGGCCCTAGGAGGAACAACCCAAGATGAGGATCCTCCAATGAACCATCAACCCTTTACTCCAAGCGTCCAGACCATAGCCGGTCACAATGTGGTATCAAATACATCAGGTGTGTATATTGCCGACTCAAGCCTATCTCCAGGGGGCAAAGCAATCACGGCATCGAATACCGTGATCTCTTTATCACCAGCTGGCACCCTTGTGATCGGATCTTCCAGTATAGCTTTACCTCTTGCCGATACTCAAAGAACGTCCCCAACAAAATTCAATTTGGATGGCGTGACCGTTCAAGCCGAGCCGTCAGCCGCCGTAATTGACGGCATTACCCTTTCGCGAGATGCGCCTGGCACTGAAATCAATGGAAACCGCATAAGCCTGGAACAAGGCGGAACACTGGTTGTCGGCACGAGCCGCCTTGTACTCCCAGCTGCTCAGGAAACGACACCCAAGGCTTTTAAATTGGATGGCGTAACCGTTCAACTGGCGTCTTCCGCCGTCCTTGTTGACGGAACCACCCTCACACCCGGCAGTCCTGGGATTTCTATCCACGGAAACCGTGTCAGTCTAGACCGGGACAGGACCCTAAACATTGGGACCAGCCATCACGCTCTCCCCCCTGCTGCCCAAGAGACACCACCAAGTGCGTTTAATGTGAATGGCATGATCGTCCAAGCTCAACAGTCCGCCGTCGTGATTAACGGCATTAGTCTCATTCCCGGTGGGCCTGGGACAACCATCAACGGAAGCAGTGTCAGTTTGGAATCAAGCGGAACCTTGGATATCGGGACTGGTCGCTTTGCGATACCGACTGGGTCAGTGGATGGTACATCTATTTTACAGACATTTGAGGGTGCTCAGGAGAAGGCTCATCGAATACCCCGTTCATGGGGGTTTGCAGCTATAATAGTATCCGGTCTACGGATGTTGGTATAGGGGAAAAGCAGTAATTAGATTATAGAAGCAAGAGATATAGACATCACCGATAAAACTATTTCAGCCCTGAGCCAACTTTTGGTATGCTTCCTCATAACGTTGATTAATATCCTATGTAGTAGCTGAAATAGCAAGATTCGAGTATTTTATGATCCCCTGCTTCCTCACATACTCCGCCGCCAGTGCCTGCATCCGCCTCTTAATATCATTCTCTAATATTAAACAAATGTCTAAGATTTTATTGCCTTGGAGATTATATTCAATATCCTCATTTACATGAGAGAGCACGTGCCGTTGAATCACCTCCGACTCTAACCTCAAACCTCAACCTCAACCTCAACCTCAATCTCCACTACATCCCACGTCCCACATCGCACATCCACGACCATGGCCAAAACACCCCGCCTCAAAAACTCCAACAAAGGTATCTCACACCTTCTTAAACCCTTCCTACACCACACCTTCCCCCTCCTCAGACATCAGCACCCGCACTACCCTCCCTTCCCCTTCCTTCCCCCTACCTTTTCTTTCTCCACCAACCCACTAACCCCCTTTCTCCCCCACAGCACCATCCCCCCACTCCCGCCTCTCCCGCCGCCGCGCGTCCTCCCCTTCACTCTCCCACAACATCAACCTCGCCAAATCGCTTCCTCAACCCACTCCATCCCACCCTTCCTCCTCCAAGCGCAGCAGAACCGTACTCTCGGCCCACCCCGGCGCCGGCGTTAAGAAAGTCAGAGCTAGATCGAGAGCGGCGGGACTGCGAGGGACTGCAGAGGATGGGATTGGGGAAGAGGATGGGGATGGGATTGAGAAAGCGAGAGCCAAAGCAAAAGTGCTGAAACGGAAACAGAGGATCAGGCTCGAGAGGGGAAAGGAGAGGGCGGAGAGCGTGGGGGATAAGATGGAGAGGAAGAAGGGGTTGGGGAAGAAGGGTGTCGGGAGGGGTGTGAGTGGTTTTCTATTCTCTTCTTATCTGTCTGTCTGTCTGTCTGTCTGAGAAAGGGGCCGTTGTGAGGGGGGTTAATAAGTGTGGGGAGGGAAAGGAAGGGAAATGAGGGAGAAAACGAAGGAGATGGTCTTGTGGGGTAGAGGAGAGGCTGACTGCTACGTCTACGTGTGTACCTATAGGCTGATTGGGATGAGCTGAACGAGAAGATTGGTGCTGGTGCGGGAAAGAGGAAAAAGACCAAGACCAAGAAAAAGCGGGAAGCCGGGTGGGAAGATGAGGATGAAGATATGGACGTTGACGAGGATATCGAGGGCGGCAAGGAGAATAAGGAGGCTGTAAGGGATGCTGTGCCTGGCGTTGTTGATATCCCGAAGACTGTGGAGGCGGAGGCGGAGGCGGAGGAGGAGATTTTGTGAGCTTCTTGGTGATGGGTAATGGATAATGGGAGTTTTGTGTGCCTGTGTATGTATATATGACTGGCAGGCAGGTATCGAGGGCTACGACTTGTGACTTATTGGCAGGCGGGCGAAAACGTTTGATACCCCGAGAGAGAGCTAAGAGGAAAGGACGGATGGATTTGCTGTTGATGGGAATCCGTGAGGGCTCAGGATTGCATCGTGCAACATTTCACGTCGGCAGGAGATGGTTGGGCGTAGTGTCGTCTATCAGGATGGAGCTACCATTTTTCAGTGCGTGACCTTGATGGGTAATCGCATTCGTAGGCAGCCGAATAGATACGTTGGCTGGCTGGCAGGAAATATGCCACACTTGAATTCTGTAATCATATCAGACCAATAGGCTTCGGCGTCCACCTCCCCCGCCACCGCTGCCACCCTCCAGGCTCTTCCTCCTCCTCCTCGTCCCCCCCCACCTCCCCCTCATCCCCTGTCCTCAAACCCACCACACCCCCCTCCACGCTCGCAACTTCTCGCTCAACAAGACCAACCCAGTAATCATCCCACAGCCACCGGAGCGCCCTCTCCGCCGCAGCCCTCAAATTGATCAAATTCGGCATCTCGCCGTGCGCGGCCTCGTGCCTGATGTCGACGAATAAGGCCGGCAGGCCGAGTTTCTGCGCTTGGGCGTACATGGAGACTTTGTATTTGGATTCCTGGTGCGAGTCGAGGAGGCCGGTTACGAAACTGCTCAAGTCAGTGACAATTGGGGAATGGGGCATGTAGAAAGGAACCCACCGAGATATCGCTGTGATGTAAGCGGCTTTGACGGCGAAGACGGGCGTCGTCTGCTCAACGGGGTTTTGGTCGATCAGGATGGCTTCGGTGAGGAGCCAAGTTGATTCAACGGCGTGAGGGAGGTTGCCTCGTGGTTTCCAGGCTGAGACCTGGCAAGAGAGAGTGTCTATCAGTTTGACCATGATCGATGATGTATGTATGTATGGGAAAGCGAGAGCCTACCTGATCGCAGGCTTTCCTCCTCGATGTGGAATCCGGTGGTTCACCGGTTGCTGATGCAGAGAAGAAGCATTCTCGGACGTGCAATAGCTCGGCGTGATTCCGCCATGGTGTCCAAATGATCTGAAACCGCTCTGTCATTGCTATTCACGCAACGGCAGGGCCGCTTAGCGAAATTCTCTGGCCCGGAGGATTAACAGGAAATTGTTGACTGAACGCCAGGCATTAAGATTGCATTTGTGATCTGGTGGTAAGCTTTCAGCAAAAGCTCTCCACGTCATTTTATCCAAGACTCTCGTAACGGCAATATGATCAAAATGCACGGTAGACACACATGAGCAGATTGGAAAGGCATTTCGGAGTAGGAGAGAAGTAGCAGCAAAAGTAGACTGGACATCTCGGTCCTACAGGGACCGACACCGTTCTTCGCCGATAGTAAGATTTTGACACATAATCAAGCCCAGGCCCAAGACCAAAAGAAGACATGGTGTTCTCGAAGGAAAAGTTGCAGGCTTTGTTTTATGTGGGGATGTCAGAGCGTCAGGGATGCACCAGCTAAGGGAAGTACGAAGTAGTCGACTCCTTTTTCAGATGTCTGAACAACTATCCTTACCTAGGTATAGGAAAGAAATCTTCCGCAACATGTCAAACCGGGTAAGCCGGCCTAAAACGTAGATTCCCTTAGATATACGGTGATACCGTGCCAAAGGGATCGGTGGCTTCCTTGCTTCCTTGCTTACACCCTCGGAATGCTACCATACCGGGATGTCGAGAACAGATAGATTTACCTCGCAAAGCTGTCTTTAAAAAGTAATAATTACTTACGGGAGAGAGAGTGAGAGAGAGATTAGTCCAGCATTTGAGTAATGAGCGGTCAAAGTGTGAGAATTTGATACGAAGTAATTGCCTTCTCGAAAAGGCATTTCCTTCTAACCGGAATGGGCCCACACAACCAAGGATAAGTTCCGGATTCATACTAGCCGATGATGTAAGAGGCTCTCGTATGGACCGAAACCCGGTAACAAGGCGGCGTGAAAGTTCATGCAACAGCTCAATACGGTAACAGCGGTAACAGCAAAAGCAAAAGCAGTACCAACGTCTCAATGTGGAGATTTCGGGTGATCGCAAGCATATCATGAAACAAAATCTGTCTGAAATAGGGTGGTTTGCATGTTCCATCATCTGTCCTAAACGGACAGTCCATGGGGGTATCATCGCAACTATGTACACAAAGCCCAACTCGTAATGCCACATTGGGCCCATGTAAAAAAGGAGGCGTGTCTATTTCCTCTCACGTGTCTAGCTCTGCTTCATCATAACTGTGGCTGATACCGGATCGCCAAGTCTAGCTAGGTCCAGCCTTCTACTGACTTCCCTCCCATTCATCAGCACCAGAGAAAGTTGCCCGTCGCCGCATCCTGGGGCTTCGGCTGGGCTTGGCCGAAGGCGAGGTAGTTGGGGTATTGCCCATCGTCCCCCGTGTACGGATCGTCGTCATTGGCGAAGAAGAACGACTGCTGCGACAGATCCCCATACGGTGGATAGAAAGCCGTCTGCGTGTCTTGTGTTGCAGTGGCTATGATTGGAGGTTCCTCTTCCATCTCTTCTGCTTCGTCCGTCGAGTAGCTTCCCTCTTCATCCTCCTCATCATTCTCCTCCTCCTCATCCTTCGGTGGCTGCCATGTCTCTTCTAGCTTGAGCCCCTTGCCCAGTGAATCTCGATTCGGGTCGCCGCTAGTGCCGGATATGAAGTCGGGTACCGGGTCGTCATAGAGACCGATGCCCGATAGCACTTTGGTCGCTCTCTTCGACATCTGAGGCGCGGCTTTGGCATTGAGCTTCGGTCCAGGGTTCGAAGGCCAATGGCATAGCTCTGCCGAGGTTTGCTGATCTTGAAAATTGGTGGCAAAACAGGGTTGATTTTCAGGCCATTGTGGCAGTTGATAGTTGCCGGAAGGATACATATTTTGGGTTGATGGCTGGGGCATGTAGGAATGCTGGAGCTGTTGAAGCGTGTTGTACGAGTAAGGGTTGTATATCGGCTCCGAGTTGCACAACGACTGTTGTCCGTAAACAGACGCGTGCGCCGGCTCATAACCCTCAGCTCCTGTAGGTGACTGCTCGGACATTGTTAGAGGCGTGCTCACGGGGAGGCCGTAGCCCATAGTGAAAGCATGTTCGATAGACTGCTGCACGGAGGAAGCTGGTTGCCCGGAGACTGCCAGGTTCTGAAGTCCTGCTATGGTATTCCCAAGAGCTGGCTCACTGGTAGGGACCTGCGTGGCTGACGTACTGATCATGTCCGATCCAGGGTGCCAACTCATCGGCCTCTCCATTGGTAATGCTGGTCGAGAGTTGTAGTAATTCCTTAACCTTTGCTCCTGTGTCTGATATGGACTACTTTGCGAGAGACGAGGGTATGTCCTTGCTGTGTTTGCAGTTGTCCTTCGACGCTGGACATTGTGCGGACTGTTTCCCGCACTGTTCTGCTTAGTGACCCTTGGTGGTACCCTTTTGCTACTGCCTGACGTGTTGCTCGAGTGTGTTGAAAGGCGGTGGAGAAATTGAGATCCTGACAAGTGGTTGGACATTTCTTGGAGCATGACACTATACTCTGTAGAAGACGTAGGGAAGATAGAAGCCATGGTGCCCGAAAGTGTTGCAGCGGGGTGAATGAATGGTTCTGGTGGGAAGGGAGGTGTGTTTATGGAGATGTATCTGTAATGGTACACGTATGATCTAGTACCTTCTGCTATCGATATGGTCTCTCAAACACGGCACCCATGATCATTATTTTTTTTTCAAAGAAACATACATCAAGGAAGGACACAGGTAACAAGTAGAGATGGAGGCAGAGAGAGGAAGAGAAGACAACGAGACAGCCACAGCCAGCCCGTATATTATTTATCGCTGAATATGAGACAAATACGGAGCGTCAGACCTGGACTGGGACAAGGCATGAGGAAAATCCGCCGACCCCACGATAGGGTGATCAAGGGGACAAGCCATTAAGGAATGCAGGCATGCAGCTTCTTTTTTCTGTTGTTTGAAGGGTTTTGGAACAAGGTTAGTTTTTTGGGAGAGACGCCAACGAAGGGGTTGCCAGTTGGAGACGATCCTTGTCCATTCCAGCTGCATTGATGCGAAAGCACAAATTTAGGCCCGCGGCTGCACGGTCATCACGATTTCGGGGTTTGATTGATGAGGGAGGATTATTATTATTGAGGGGTTTGAATGACTTGACTTACTGCTAAGGAGAGATTTGGAGGGATGCGGTGGGATGTGGTCAAACGAAGAGTCTAGTTCAAGATTTTAGCATGGGGGGGGAAGAGAAAAAAAGGAGGACGAGTCGGAGGGAGGATATCGCTACGGTACTCTTACTTGCCACTTTGACTAGTTTGGGGCAGAAGTACAATGCTACTTTGCTTAGCTCTTTCAGCAGACGGCCGTTAGTGGCACACGCGAGGCACGACAACCCCCGGTGATCAGATCTGAACGGGCTACGAAAAGCGGTCAAGCTAAGGCATGCAGCTTACTTTTGTGGGAAGTGTGTGGGAAGATGGGATTTAATTGAGGCTTGGTAGGCCCAACGCCGCCCTTCGCGTATGGGAAGGGAAGAAAAATCAAAGGTTGGAAAAGGGTACGAAGTAAAATAAGGAACAAGTACTCTTGAAGTATATTGAAGTATCTCTTAGGAGCCTGGAACGTGTGACAGATAGGGCCAACGCCCCGCAGAAAGAACTAAATATGTAATGTATGTTGTTACATCAATGTACCGCACCGCAAACAACAACTTGCTCAAGCCTACTCACTACAAGGCAAGGGTGATTCATATCTCACCACACCACGCACACCTCTCTTCATCTCGCTCCAATTGTCCCGCTTGCAGACACACCATCTGCGGTATCATCTCCGTGTTCAATCCATGACTGCTCTTCCGTCTGCGCCAGACACGAAACGGCGTCTGCCAATCAACCCTCCAAAGAAGCGGGATTAAAGCATGATCAAATGTCCCGTGGGTGGTCTAATCGTGGGCAAAGGTCACGCTGGCAAGGCTTCGCTTCGTCAGATTTCAACCTCGGCCCTAGAACGAGAGACTACCAAGTACCAATAACCTGAATAATCCGCCAATCACTCACTTACCCGTCCCAGCAGCCCTAAAGCAGGGCGCCCCCCATGAAACTATGCTACCATTGGCTGTCACGTCGACGTTTCGCCAAAGGTACTCTGCCGCTAGTGGTGGGCATAAAGAGAGTCCCGACTCCTCCGTCATGTAACCAGCCTCAGGGATCAAATGGACATTCGTCAAAAAGTGGCGTCGGCATCCATTTCATTTCTAGCTTTGAACAAAGACGTCCCGGGCTGAAGGACTATTCCAAAATTCTTCCGCACAAACAAACAGCCTGCAGATTAACTCTACCCCGCCGCAGCCAGAGTACGAAGCATACTCAGCTTATCCCGCGCCTCATTATTATAACTCTTCCCTCTAACCGGTGTTTTACCCACACCAAGACAATCTTGCGACAAAGGAGCACGGACCATATCACCAGAGCGGGTCGTTTAAAGGGCATTGCTTCACAGGCCTGCAGCGGGGCAAAAATTGGACAACTGCCTTACGGTATCATGCGGGCCGCGCATAAAACACTACGACACACATACGTGGTCTCGACTGTAACAGGCTTATGCAAGTCTAAAATAATATGTATCAGCAACCCCAGCTTCATAGTTCCCGCTGATCGCCCTCGCGAAGGAATGCCATACGGTGCGCTGTAGACCCGAACAAAAATAATGAGTAATGTACACATGCGCTGCCTCAAACCGGCCATGCTGTTGTCTCACCCCGATACGATCATCATGGATGCGTCATCCAACGCACACCCTCTTTTCGCATTGAGCATTCGGTCTTGCGAGCTCGACATGCTTACTGGTCTCACCACTACGGCCGTTCGCGCCCCGGTCAAGAGATCTTATCCCAGTCTTGCTCACCGCATGATGCAGATTGCAAGTGACGCGTATTCGCAAAGTTACCAATCAGCCATCTCGTTTTAGCATCTTCCCTATTCTTTAGAGCTTTCTCATACGGAAATACGGCAACAAGGCACGGCTAGAAGTCTGTACCCGTACAGAAGCAATCTCCCCCTTCTCCTCTAGGATGACGCATTAGTGTTAATAGGAATCCTCCGAGACTAATAAAAAAAAGGGTTAAGGAGCCTCGTGGTGACTGTTTTGGCTTCAAGGCGATGATGGTGCGAGGCAGATGGACCCAACTATACGAGACTAATTAGAGCAACTGCCCGGTGTCAAGTATGTTATGGAACTAACCGGCTATGGGCGGATGACCTTGGAATGTCTAAGCAAAAGAGGAAACCCTCACTTACTTTTGGGTTCCGGTAAGGGCAAAAGCGAGAAAATGCTTGGGGCGCTAAGGTTGCCTGCTTAATTGGAGCTAGTGCATTTCGCCACCAAGGTGAATTGCTGCACATTAGAACGATTTATCCCACTCTTGCGTACCAAGTCCTGACTCCGTATGCAGTTTGCTGGGCAACGAACCTCTAGCGCAGCGAAAGGATCAGGCAGCTGAGGATAGGTGTTGGTCAGTGCCTTTCGAGTAACAGCACTTGGTGGCCCGGCAGATCAGCGCTCACAGGATTGCATAAGTCGATACTATCTTCGGCGCTTACAGATGCAAAAGGAATGAGGTTTTGTAATTGCACAGCCCCGGAAGCATCTCACTTTGACCGTTTCTCAGATCGGACATGTAAGGACATGTAAGAACCCGCTTGGTGGAATATGTCGAAACGGGCTACGGTCCCAGAGACCTGGTGAAACGAACACCCGATTCGTCCGGCACCAGCTCAACATCAGTGCTCGCAGCTTCACCCCACGGCATGCAATGCAGGACATTATCCCGCACTTTCCAATGCGGACTTGAGGCTTTTTGCTTCTTGGTTATTGCCACGATCTTCGTAAATTTCGCCGACTGCGTGCAGCATCCAAAATAAGTTACCCGACGCCGAATAGATCCGTTGTAGATGATTCTTCTTCAAGCGACAACCGAGTATGCAGTCAGCATACCCTGCGTCAACGTTGCCGTCATCTCTTCACTCGAGAATTCAGCGTAGATCCATCCTCTGACATGCCCGGGGATGCGGAAGAGGTCCGAGGCAGAAGGGACAAGTTCCCCTTCCTGTCAGCCGTGGCATAAAATGGTAGGTGCGACGGCGGATCTTCGGAGATTCGGAATCCTCGGAGGCAAACCTGAATGACCTCATGTTCTATCTTCAAGGGGCGCCAAACATACTCCTCCGCCCAATTGCCCTCTCGGGCGACTCAGTAGAAGGCGATTTGCTATGGATCGAGCAATGTCTGATGGTGGCCCTCCGCGACTCGATTTTACAAGTTTACCCAATACAAAACCCAGCGGGGATGAAGTAGGTCGCGCATAGTCCCCGAAACAAGGCGAAGCAAGCTAATAACTGCTCAAAGAGCCACGGTGACTCCAGCGCCAGCGATTCCGAGCATCAACAGGCCCTTGAGGTAGCTTTAATCAGTGCCGTCACGGCCGTCGCCCCCACTGAAGTGCCCAAGTAGGTCGTGTTCAACGCAGACAATGCCCACCGTCGCAGATCATCCCTTGTCACCTCAGAAGATCCCGGCGTAGGGGGTCGCTCAGGCTCAGCAGAGCGGAGGGAGGACACAGCTTGCTTTGTGCATTCTCTACTTGAAAAACAACGGCGATCCCGCAAATCAAACGCCAACACATTATCAAACATCAATGAAGATACTAAAGCCGACAATGCGGTCATCACCAAATATGAATCAGCTACCCAGTCTCGAATGCTCACGAAAGGGCAGCTGGCTGATATGGCATATGGGGTCCGAGAATTGTCAAAGAGATTGGGCAACGTGCGGCTGAAGTTGAAGGTCAAGACTGTATTCTTGTTGACAAAGGCGCATGACGAGTCGCTCATTGGGTACACAAGGGAGATGGTAGAATGGCTGCTGTCGAAGGAGAGGGACACACCGTATATAGTGTATGGTCCCCGCGTACAAGGTAGAATATACTTTACGCTTATATTGTCTAGTTACGTTGAAGACACCCTGGAACATAATCACAAGTTCGATGCAAAAAGTATCATCTCCGCAGACCCATCGAGGGAAGGTCGTCTGAAGTACTGGAACAATGAGCTTTGTACGAAGCACCCTCTTACCTTTGACTTTGCTGTGACGGTAGTATACCTAAAAGCCCCTTTCAGATCCTAGCTGACACACATCAAGCTCGGCGGAGATGGCACCCTCCTCTATTCTAGTTGGCTTTTCCAGAGAATTGTACCTCCGGTTCTGTCCTTCTCCCTGGGCTCTTTAGGCTTCCTCACTAAATTCGATTACGCCGGCTTCCGAGAAACACTGACTTCGGCTTTCAAAGACGGCGTGACCGTAAGCTTGCGTCTACGGTTCGAGGGCACTGTCATGAGATCACAGACTAAAGGCCAACACCGAGATCTGGTTGAGGAGCTGATCGGCGAAGAGGCCGAAAATCATTATACGCACAAGCCAGATGGCTCATACGAAATCTTGAACGAGATCGTGGTGGACAGAGGTCCTAATCCTAGTCCGTGACCGCTAAACCTCAGATGTAGACGTTTGCTAATGTATTATCAGCCATGTCTTCCATTGAAGTCTTTGGAGACGACGAGCATTTTGTATGTACATCTCGGGGTTGTTCTTCCCATTCTCGCATGAAACCCTGGGTGGTAGGGCAATTCTTGGGAGCAGACCCTCGTACGCCTGATGACCCTATCGTACACCGAATTTTTTTCCTTCAATGCGTAAGGCTAACGCGGAAATACACTTAGACGACGGTGCAAGCAGACGGCGTCTGCGTAGCCACTCCAACAGGCTCCACTGCCTATAACCTCGCTGCGGGAGGATCGTTATGTCATCCCGAGAACCCCGTGATATTAGTGAGTGCCATATGCGCACACACTTTGAACTTCAGACCCATCATACTACCTGACACGGTTGTGTTGCGTGTTGGCGTGCCCTACGACGCTCGGACTTCGTCGTGGGCTAGTTTTGACGGAAGGGAAAGGTATGATGGGAGATTGAGTGCTCTGATGCTGGGCGGAGTGCTAACGATAGACAAGGATTGAGCTATGCCCTGGTGACTATGTGACCATCTCCGCTTCGAGATACCCATTCGCAAACGTGATGCAACAGGGCAGAAGGAACGAGGATTGGGTGAGCAGTATTTCGGAGAAGCTGGGCTGGAATTCGAGGCAGAAGCAGAAGAGCTTCAAAGAATGGTCAAAGGCCGATGACCCCATGTTATAGATGTTTCCCCAGGTCTTGGGTGACTCGATACCTCATAAGTGTGGGAGATGATAGAACAGAATAATCATTAGCATGGAAGCAGTCACAGTACTTTATGATGAGGGACTTAGCATTGCATTGGTTGAAAAGCTGTCCACAAGAAGGGAAAACTGAAACCACACAGTTAGGTCCCAATGCTCGTAGTCAAGGGATTGAGTTGATTTATGATTGTTGATGCCATCTTTATTGCTTCTCTCGATTTTCTGGCCGTCCTGTTGAACACACTGGCGCTCCTTCTGATTGGTTGAGAAGCGAGCTAATAATTGACACAGGTTTGGAGATAAGAAGATAAGCCCTGGTGCCCCTCCTTTTTCTTTCCCCCTCTCCCCCCCCCCCGCCCCCCCTTAAAACTTTGAAAGGTAATGCGACTTTGCTTTTTACCGTCTCCGTGCAATAGATCTTTGTCACTCGCATTCAAGCCACACAAGATGCGAAGTATGCAGGAGAAGTAGTGTCATTCGGTAGCATCGGTCCATTATGCCCATGAATATCACTATCATTATTATTATCCACGAATCAGAGTGCCTTGCTGTCATTTGACCTGTTCACCGCAAGTTGCCCCCCAACCAAAGGGACCGAAAACAGGGCCTGCATTATTCCGCCCCAAGGGGTTTGCCTTAAGCTTCAAAAGAAAAAAGAAAAAAAAAAAGGGTAAAAGAAAAAAGAGGGAAAGCCTGAACGGACAAAATGACTAGTCTCCCCGGCATTCCAGGTCACGAGGGTTCGTCAAGAAAATCACACCTGCTAACCCAGCGACCACGAGGTCAATCCCGGCCAATGCCTCATGCTGAGCCCGAAAGCGCTATCGAAAGAGACCAGAGGATCGGCCTGGTACGTAATGTTGGATTTCCTCACTGTACATATGCGACCTCTGTACTGGCGCAGCCTACCAGAAGACCCCTTCCAAGCAGGCTGACATGGCGCTATTAACTGCAGCAAAGAATTAGAGACTTCCTCAAAGTGAGGACAAGCTACGATGTACTGCCCTTGAGCTTTCGCTTAATCATCTTCGATACTGCCCTGTTGGTCAAGAAGAGCTTGACTATCCTCATTCAGAATGGTAACATGCCTCCTGCAGCCCCAGAGTCTACCGAGAAAAGGAAGCTGAGCTCGGACAGGCATCGTCTCCGCGCCGCTATGGGATTCCAAGACCTCCTCTTTCGCAGGATTGTTGACTACTTCCGACTATCTCAATCTCATTCAATACTACTGGCAAAACCCTGAAGCTGTGACCCGCATTGACCAATTCAAATTGAACAGCCTACGCGGTAAGTCGAAATAGCAAGCCAAGTCAAGTCCATCACTAATGTCACAATAAGACATCGAGAGAGCCATTGGCGTCCAGCCTCTGGAGACTGTATCCATACATCCAGAAAAGCCGCTGTACGAGGCATGTCGGCGCATGCTCGAATCTCGGGCGCGGCGGATGCCATTGGTCGACATTGACGATGAGACCAAACGTGCTATGGTAGTCAGCGTGGTAACTCAGTATCGGATCCTAAAGTTCGTTGCGGTCAATGTATCGGAAACTCAGCTCCTGCGCAAGCCGCTCAAGCACCTGAAGCTCGGCACATACAAGAATCTTGAGACTGCCAATATGGAAACGCCCGTGTTTGAGATCATCCACCAGCTTGTCAACAGTGCGATATCCAGTGTGCCAATCCTAAACAGCGACGGTAACTGGATACAATTCGTAGTAATGGAGGGAGCTAAACATTTGTAGGCGTGGTCACCAACGTATTCGAGGCTGTAGATGTCATCACGTTGATCAAGGATTCGAATTACGACAATCTCAATCTCAATGTCGGCGACGCCCTTCAGCAACGGCAAGAAGTTTGTAGAGTCCACATTGACCTTGGAGGCATGTATTGACAATGGTGCAGGACTTTCCAGGGATTTTCACATGCCACATTGATGACCGTCTTGATACAATTTTTGACACGATACGAAAATCGCGGGTGCATCGCCTGGTTGTTGTAGACGAAGACAACCGATTGATTGGGTTGTTGACCCTGAGTGATATTCTTGAGTACATACTTCTTGAAGGCGAAGGGGACGATGGTAAACAGGAATAATTGAATGGGACGGCCGCGACTTCCTTTGGTGCATCTAACTTGGTGTTCTATATCCCCTGCGGCATGAGAGATTTTCTTTCCAGCCCAATATTCCCATTACGCATTACGGCGTCACGACATGGTAAATAGAAGCTGACTGGATAAATATGGGTGGAAGCAAATAATTGTCGCTCACAGTAGCATTGAAGAAGAATTAAAAAAATCGAGCACTGTCAAACCTCTGGTATTGTCAGAAAATCTATTGGCGGAGCGAGGATTCACTTTCATCGATATCAATGTTCCAAAAAAGAATTCACCAAATACCAGATTTCCACTTTCACTTGAACCTCACAATTGGCAGGAACGTCCCAATTATCCCACCAAATCCGCCATCATGGCATTCTTCGATTCGTCTCGCCTAACCCTCATCATGCAGCATACATACAGACATCAATATGCAATACTCCAAGAGCTTTGCCTATTTCCCCCCCTCTGAGCAGCAGAGACAAGCTTCAACACAAACAAGAGCGCGACGCCGCTCGTCACTCGATACATTTGTCATACCTGGCCGCACACGGTTGCCATCGAGCAAAGCCAGTACCTTTGACCTCCAGGTTACCCAAGGACTCCTCAACTCCCATATACACCGACCTCCGCGACGAAACATGACTTCTGCAGAAAGTCATGAGTGGTCGCCCGCAACCTCGCCTGCTGGCTGTATCCCACGAAGAGGGGCCAACTCAGGCCCGTCCGGCCCACTACACCATAGAGTCAGGCCCGATATCGTGAAGAGACCGCCTCCTCGCTTTGGCGGTCGCGAAGTCATTATCGTTCCACCCCAGCGTCCACGGCCTCATGTTCACCAACCAGCACCTCACGCTCTGGCGCCGATATCGTCACAAGAGCATGCAAACATGCAGACATATGACGGCGCCGATGATTCTGTTACCGAATCTCGCCTCACCAGCACGACCTGGAGCACTGTGAGTCATCGACTTTTTTCGGGCTCTTCTGGTAGCTCGCGTACAATGGGGGCTTCGTATTACAGAGACGAGTATAATAAATTGGCCGAAAAGCATGGGCTGCCTCCGCTAGAAGCAGCACCAGATGGTATATCACGCAGTTTCTTTATCATGGCACCACATTTTTGGGCTGATGTTCATGGTGACTAGACGACGAAAATCACTGCCAAACAAAGACCACGACCAAAACTCATCATGCCGGCTGGCTGGCGCGCAAGCTATTCCGACGCTCCTCTTCAACCTACACACTCAAAGCCAAGGCCACCTACAAGCCCATATCAAAGAAAAAGAGCTTTGGAGGGATTCCTGTCTTGTCAGAGGATAGTCACAAGAACATACTAAAGGGCAAAAGTCTTGAGGAACTCGGCCGACTTGGAGGCCTGAGCGTCCTCATACTTCCACCCGACTTCGCTGTTGATAAGCTCACCCTTCCCACCTGTCTCTCAGCGACAGCTACATACTTATATCAACATGGTGAGTCCTCTAGCCTGTCGGGAAAAGTTCCCCGAACTGACTCGAAGAACGCGCAGGCTGTAACGCACCTGGTATATTCCGCGTGTCTGGTCAAACCACGATCGTCAACGCATTATATGATTTTTATGATCATCAATTTGCCAACGCAGACGCTGGAAGCCCATCCAAGGTTGAACAGACCGTAGGATCAGGTCTCCTTCCCTCCCACATAGAGCATACAGTACCCGATGTGGCCTCGTTCTTCAAGAGAGTCCTCATTGACCTGCCAGGGGGCTTGCTGGGCTCGGTTGAGCTCTTTGAAGCGCTCCGCAATATCACGATGGATTTCGGGCCTGATCCTGAGCTGTCCGAGCCTGATCTCGCAATTATCAAGGCAAAGATGATTGCGCTGGCAATCTCGAGTGTTGCTTCCGACTATCGCCTGTATCTCATCCAAGCAGTACTGGGTTTGGTCTCATATCTTGGGCATGAAGCGGAGAAGCTTCAATCAGAGACAGCCTCTGCCGACGAAGACCAGGCCCCATCGGAGCTAATGAACTACAGGTCTTTGGGCGTTGTTTTGGGGCCCTTACTACTTGGAAATTTGACTGATCGTGCAGTTCACGGGAATGGTGAAGGTCACAGTGGAGCTCCGCGTACATCGTTAGAGCCGGACAGTGCGAAAAAGTTCCGGAAACATAAACGCAAGCATTCAGACATGAAATTGGATCAAAATGCTACTCTAGCTGCATTTGTCGATCGAGCCAATCGTACTGCGATTGTCATGCAACACCTCCTTACGATGTGGCCTGATGTTGTCAAACAACTCCGGGATATCAATAGTACTGCCAGCTCTTCTTTAAAGTCTGTAAGTAGGCGGCGTCTCAAGAAGGTGCCAAGTCATACTGGTAGCAGGCTCACAATGAAGACGTCTGAAGAAGAAATTAGGTTTCTTGACATCCTGCGTGGACGCACTTTACCTGAAGAATTTCGAGGGGCTGTTAAGATGAAAAGCAACATAAGAATGACAAGCAGATCGCCAATGTCTCGTGGCGCAATTGGTCCATCTCACGATGACAACTCAAACGACACCTCGTTGCCTGCAACTAGCGAAGAGCATCGTGGTCCCAATCCTGGCCACACTAAGATTGCTGAACGTGCTGCGCGAGACAATGAACTCACATTAAATACGAAGCTGCGGTTTGAGGAGGAGACGAATTCGTCACCCGCGGGTGACGTCGGGCTAGGTGTTGAGAACCGTACACACTCAGATGTTGCTATGGATAAGCTGGCTATGGGTACAATATTGCCACCCCTTAAAATCGAGTCCAGCTCTTCTTCACACAAAGATTTCCTTCTTGTAGATCCTGCTATCGAGACACCGGCAAAGAAACAAAATTCCGGCTCATCAAACCAGACACTCCAGACGGCCCTGAGGAATGCGCAACCAGCGGAACATAGCCATGAGTCAGATGTATCCAAACTCCAGATATCCATGAGAAAGCCACTCCCTCCTATTGGAGACGCCCAGAGAGCGGAACTCGGTATTCTAGATTCAGAGGAAAGCGTCCTCGACCCGCCTTCAATGCCGTTTGCAAGAAAAGAGCGCCCCAATTCACCTCGCAGCAACCCCTCATTGAGTACATCATCAAGCAACTCTTTCTCAAATCGCAAAGCTCGTCAGTCGGCAGAGCGAACCATTTTTCTGTCTCGCCAGTCAGGTGAGTGGCCTTCATCTCCGACCAAGCCGACGGATGAAAGGACTAGGTTTCCACCCCGTCAATCGTCTTTGCCAATGGAAAAACATCTTGCTCTGAAGCCTATCGAAACCTACGCTTCTGTAGCGGAATACAAGGCTAAGGCTGACACTTATATATCTCCTCCGCCATTCAATGTCTCGCGGAAAACAAGCGAAGCGCAAATAGAGCAGAATGAAATTCCTAATGGCGGCCCAAGACCCAGCAATGTCAAAGCTCTTGCTCAAAGGTTCGCCGAGGCTTCCAGAGCCATACGCAGAAATAACGAGCAGACAAAGGAGACCGCAATCCCTCGAATATACGCTGTTGTCAACTCTTTGCCTCCGCCTAAATCTCCTATGCTTGGCCTCGATGATCAATTCCTCTCTACAAAGAGCAACACCGGATCAAAAGAATCTCTCATACCCAAACCCGTGCGTGACGTTGGCCGTAGTCGAGAAAGCCGATCCCTGTCTCCGCCGAAGCGAGCTCCACCGAAAATGCATGATCCTAAGCGTCACTCAACATTTGGCATTGTTCCAGACCAGGATGCTGAGATCGTGCAAAACAGCACTATCTCCAACCCTCCAGCTAGACTCGACGGGGGCGAAGGAGAGACTTACGACGAAATGATCGCCAATTCTAACGGAATTGGTTTCTCTAAGCGACCATTGACTCAACTTCTCGACGCGTATCATCACCAGCGCTCAGCCGAGTGGCTCCGTCATCGCACGTCTATCCAAGAGTTGTCACCCGAAACCCACCGGCTCCATAATCGCACTATATCATTCGCGGAGTTTGCTCGCCCTCTTTCTCCTTCTCGCCCTGATTCTCCATCTCTTAACGTCGACCCAAAAAGTTCCCCTCTTCGCTCCAATAGCTATCTCGATGCCAGTGGCGCCCTCAAACCTCTCGAACGTCACGCCTCCATCAATGCAACGATGTACGCTGAGATTTGCCGCCTCCAACGTCTTCTGCAGCAGATGGGCGAAGAAAAGGAAGCAAAAGATCGTAGAATTGAAGCACTTGAGGAAGTGCAAGGAGGTAATCCGGTTGCTGTTGGAGTCAAAGCAAAAGGGAGCTTCGGTAAAGGCGGTTTGCACAACGAAGTTCGCAAAGTGAGGAGAGAGTTAAGCCTTTGGAAAATGAGGGCGGAGTTAGCTGAGAGGAGATTGTCGGGGTTGAAGCAACTGTCTGATAGGTTGGGGGGAAACGAGACCGCGTATCCGGGGTATCTAGAACCAACAGAGAGACCTCACATGGTCGAGAAGCAAGATGGTGAAATGGAGATACATGGTGTCCATGTTGGGCAGGGAGATAGCCGGGGTTCTTGGAATAGGAGAGCCATCGTCGCGGAGATGCAATTGGCCCAGGTCAGTGAGCGGAAGAACGCAAACGAGGAGTGCAACGTCCAGGAAGTGCAAAGCGACAGTCCAGACTCTTGGAAGAGCCTTGCTATCACCGGCGAGAGTTCGTTGGCTCATATTGCGCCGCTAATCGGGAAGGGACCGCACAATGAGATGGTACGTCCGACCCCTTCACCAACCACCGCAAGAGTACATGTAGCGGTTGAGACAGAGAGTGGAGAAAAGGAAGAGGGTTTTTGGGGTTGGCGGAGAGGGGAGGGTGGGAGCTTGAATACCGGTGATTACGGCCGGAGCAACAGCGAGAAAGAGGGGAAAAGGCAACCCGGACCGTTGGAGGAGAGCCGTGGAAGCGATGACGAAAGTTCCGATTTTGCGAGTCCGTTGAATGGTTTTGGCTGAGCCGGAAGAATGGGGACTTGGAAAGCTTGGACTCTCATTCCATGTCTCCGTGGCCTGATAGTGCGCACTGCCTAGGAAGCAGGTTTTTTCCCATGACAAAGACGTGTTGGATGGTTTTTAAGAGTGTGATTTTTACTTTTGGCGTTTGACTGGCGATAAATGCCCTAATACAGCTGCAAAGGAGTGATGCATCGATTTTATGAAGTCCCGACATTGGTTTCAATCCCGTCGTTTTCTATAACGTCGATGATCGGTCATCGAGAATTACCCATCAGCGAGAAAATCCGACTAAGTAGCGGGGAACTAGGCCAAATTAGGTGGCGCTACCAGTAGTTTTCTCCAAAATAAAGTCAACTCTCCTACTGCGATACCAGAATTCAAATTCATATTTGATAGCCTATGAAGGAGTTCAAATATAGTCTAATTGTGACTTAATTAGACGTCTATGTAGCTCCAAAGAACACATCGCTGACCGCGTGTATGTTGCATCGCCCCCGTGGATCGTGCATGCCCATGGATATGACGGATATCCATCGGGAGGATACTTCCTGGTGGT
>JANQBS010000244.1:0-58478 GCA_033085395.1 Xanthoparmelia taractica | reverse complement strand
CTATTATGGCTTGGCATGGACCATAAGTAGCACTCAACTCCATAGAATAACAATAAAGCCGTCATCAAATTCCATCACCAATAACCGCCCGCGACGCCTGCACGTTCGAAACCGCAAGCAGGCCATGATCGTATTCATTTTGCGCGTCCACGATCACGAGCACGCTGTCCTTCGTGGTGGGTTTGGAGGGCTCGATGCCGAGAAGGCTGTATAGTGTTAGTATTGTTGCTTATTCCGGAGGGGAAATTGTGGTAGCATAAGAGAAAGTAAAGGGGAGAGGGAGAGGGGAGAGCGAAAGAGGATAAGATACACGTACGAACGAAAGGATTTGCCTGATTGGGTCGCCATGTTATATATACACAGTAGTTACGTGCTATAGTCAACGAGGTATACAGTGCTGTCGACACCAGTTGACTTGATATATGTATAGTTGAAATTGATGTCGAGAGCCAGGAGAGAAGATTTCAAGATTGATATAATATAGAAGATGAGACGAGATTGATGGGGAGAGGGGAAGAGGATACTAAGGTACGTCATTTGCGAAAGCTTGCCTGGTTGGGATTAGTCTTTTATGGCTTGATATAGTAGCACTTTCGTGATATAGGTAGGTACTTCATATATTTGGTAGGTAGGATTCGAGTACTGACATAAGGATTCTGTGGTATATAGTATTAAGATGTAAGCCAGTTCATCCATCTCAACGCCATTGCGTGAACCCCCAGAGACAATAAGACGATGAAACAAATACAACATGCCACATCCCAAATACTGGATCCAGGCTTTGCTATCGAAGATCGCTCATTCCAGCCGCAAACGCCATCGCTAAAAGAGGAAGCAGAATTCGCAGGGATTAGTAAGTATATATACATACCCTCCGTAAACATCCAGACACCATTAGTCACTCCTTCCCCCTCGCACACCACTCGCTCAAGCCTTCCTCCAAATCGCCCCCACACTCGTAATCACCAGGCCGTCCTCATGGCCCCAGAACCCCGCCAGCGCCCATCCGCTCCGCTCATCCGGCGCCTTTTGCTCCACCCTTTTCAGCCTGGCCGGCATGCTCACTTTGCCCTGCCCGTATTCCTTCCAGCTCGTCAGCTCTTGCCCGTTCTTGTCCAAGACGATCAACGCCGCCAGGCTGCCGGAGCCGGGCATGTATTCGATGCGAACTTTGCAGGCAGTTGTCCGTGTGAGGTCGGCTAGCGGCGTCGACCAGTAAGTGTGGTTTGAGGAGGGCCTTCCGACGCTGTGGGTTGTGCCGTCGGCGTTTGAGGCGTCGGAGGTGGAGGGTGAGGAGGTGCAGAACGTTATGGCGGAGACGTGGCCGTGGGATTTCGCCGAGTGCGTTTGCCGGCCGACGACGGCGAGCCAGTTTATCGAGCGGTGTTCGTGCGCGTGGATGCGTAGGCGGGTGAGGTGGGAGAGGGTTTTGGCATTCTGGAGCTGGTCAAGCGTGCAGAAAAGGGTGTCTTTGCGGCGGTGTAGCCATGAACTGGGGACAGGGAGGCGGTCACCGACCAAGGGAGCGAACTCGAGATCGGAGTCGTGGGCCCAGAGACCAACTTTGGAGATCTCTGCGGCGGTCAGAAGACCGTGGTTTGTGTCTCTGCTGACGATGTCGGTCTGTTCGCGGATTGTAGGGCCGTGGCGGCGGATCTGGGACACTATTAGTCTGTTGGGATTACCATGGTCATTCAACGCTTGACTCACGGGCATTCTCTTTCTGATCTCCCCTGGCCAGGTGTATGGCACTGGTCTTTGATTGCCCTGCTCGTCTAAATCGGCCAAGGCGGGATCGTAAATCAGCTTTTTCGTTACATCCGTAATCTGAGTGAGCCCTTTGCGCGCCAGCAGTCTCGCCTCGTTCAAGCTTTGCGGTGTCAGTTGGATAGGATTCGGAACATCGGTGCCGGGATCTCGCTCGCGGTACTGGTCTGGGTTCTTCATCATCTCAGAGAGCTCGGCCCAAATGTCCTTGTAGGCCAGAAAGGCGCTGAACAAGTCCTGCGTGTAGAGCGAGCAGAGGTCGTAATCCAGGATGCGGAACTTGTCCTCTGGTGGATTCCGCGCGTTGGCCTCGTTGAAGCTTCGTAGGCTGGTATATCGGGTCAAGACGGCGGATGTCCGCTGCGCGCATGTCTGCACGAGATGCGGGAATCTTGTTGCAACGTCTACGACAGTCGCAAGATCCCATTTCTCGTCAGCAGGTTTCAGGTCTCCTCCTCCAGCCCAGTTGACGGATATGGTGGTCTCCGTATCATCCCATACATCACTCTTACTCTTATCAAGACTGTTTTTCGTCCCAACTGATAACCCTGGGGCGGCTGCGATAGCGATCTCGGCTTCCGCGGCCGCTTTGACGGCCGAGATTTTCGACTTGTCGCTTACTTTGATGCTGACGATAGCGCTGAACTCGCCACCTTCGGTGAAGCCGCTAATGAAGCAATCGCCGAACACGTCGGTAAATTTCGAGTTGTCCATCTCCGGTATGGGGTTGAAGGTCATCTTGTCGGCGATGGGGGAGGTCTCGTTGGTCACTTTGACGGTGACGATGTAGTTGAGGTCGGATTGGTTGACTTTGTTCTCATTCACGATGGAAGCGCTGCCGGCGCCCTTGATGGTGCCGTACTTAATCGAGGCGCTGGAAGAAATGTTGAGCGCTTGCACTATGTCGGTGACGTTGTCTACCATGCGTGAAGAGTAGGTGACGATCTGGACGACGTTTTTGTTTGGTGGTGTCACTTCGGCTGGGTGAACTGCTGTTGCGGGGACTGAGAGATTATTGGAACCGGGGGCAAGATTTCCAGGCACAGATGAACTTGAGGCCTTCCGCACCATGGCGATCGAGTTGGAGGCATCTGATGCTAGTGATTCGGTACTGCTCTTTGGGTTGAGTGTGGTATCGGTAGATGGGTGCAGCGGTGAGGGGAGCATGGCAGGTTGGCTGGCGCGTCGCGCGGCGATGGTGCTGCTGCTGAGGCGAGCTTTTTTCGCGGGCTCAATGAGAACGGCATTTTCGATGCATATTTCTTGTGTGTATGAGTTGAAGCTAGGGACAATTTAGCAAGGTCCTTATTGTCCGAGATGATAGGGGAGAGAGAGATGACTACCCTTGGCCAAGCCTCATAGCATTCGTGTAGGGAGCAAGAAACGACATGCCGCTGGAGCCCCTGGAGTTTTTCTCCGCTTTACTGCTTTGGTCAGCCAGGGTGCCGATGGCCTTTCGCCGACTCGCGACAAGCCAGATCGAGAAAGGAAAGATGTTTGAGCCTTATCTTGAAGGCTAGCGAAACTGAAAGAGACAAAGAAGAAACTATAGGCGATGATTTGGGAGATGGACTTACGATTTCAAGAAGATGTTGGGGGGAGATTTTGGAGAGATTTATATATGCAGTAAATTTTATGGTTACAGAGGGAAGAGACCCGACTTTTTGATGCTAATGAACAGCCTCGACAATAATGGTTATTATAGATGTTGTGTGGGATACTGAAATCCATTTATCCGTGAGGATTCCAGGCATCCATAAAATGAGTCAACATTGTTGCTGGAACGGGATCTGTGACACGGCTGTAGGGGTTGTATCACGAGAATGTTGGTAGGCAAAGGAAGGTAGCATGACACATGTAAGCAGCCATGGTCGTAGCTACCTCGCTTCAAGACCGGTGCAAAGCGCTTACCCAGGCAGGTCCAAAAATGGACTTGGAAGCCTACGCGCCTAAATCATGTAAATTTAGCCTGCTTTTGGCTCTTTCGAACTGTTTTGACAAGCTGACTTGGGAGGATCGGTGGTGGTCGAAAGGGTGAGGAGGCTTGGAGAAGTAGGTACCCATTATCTAGTCACACAGACCGGGGGGACCCTGGGGGCATAGCCCCATGAAACATGAGACGGAGGTTCCGTCACGAGACTCAGCCGCAGGGAATGCTGTTGCAATCCTTCATGTCCATTTGTGTGGTAAGGCGTGCCGCACAGCCTTGTTGCTGACCTCTAAGCTTTTGACCTCTTGACCACGGAAAAGGACCATCAAGAGGCAGCTACCGTATTCACTCAGGGTACATGTCAGCGGGCAGAAGAGCACTGGAGGGAGCGTCTGAGTAACTGAGGCAACAACATATCTTGTATCTGAGGCTACGTGTAATCTTCGGCTAATCTTCGGCGCTGAACCAGACTAAAAAGCTAACCGTCTTTGCCCTTCTCACCACTCCTCCAACACCTGCACTTTTACCTCGAGATCTTGAGGTCGAGGTGTGAGACCATTCTTGACTTTGATCACGTAATCCGCATTCGCAAACCGAGTCTCAAGCGTACCAGCCCATGCAGCAAGTAAACATGCAAACTCCCCCTTTGCAAAGCTTTGCCCGATGCAGCTTCGCGGTCCATGCAGAAATGTGAGAAACGCGTAATTACTTTCCATACCTCCCGTATTCGCTTTGCCTTCGCCCAACCAGCGATCCGGGTTGAAGTCCGCCGCGTCCTCGCCCCAGCAATCCTTGTTGGCGTTGGTTGCCCACGGAGCGATGAATATTGTGCTGCCTTTGGGTATGTAATGACCAATCAGCGTGCTATCTTGCGTCGCTACGCGTAGGGTGACGGGGACGGGAGGGTAGAGGCGGAGAACTTCGTTGCAGACTGCGTTGAGGTAGGGAAGGCTGTCTATGTCGTTGGAGCAAATGGATGATGTAGGAGATCGTGGGTCTGGTAGTGAAGAGCGCACTTCTTCGCGCAACCGGCTTTGGATTTTCGGATGCTTGCACATCATGCACATGGCAAAGGATAGGGCAGACGCGGTGGTTTCGTGGCCAGCGATGAGAAAGGTCATCAATTGGTTGACTAATCCCTCATCCGTGAATCCGCCCGATTCGATTGCTACTGAAAGAATGTTCCTAGCAGTACCTTGATTCTTGTTGGCCAATTTCATCTTCTCCTGCTGCACTAGGGAGTGGCATGTCTTTTTGATGACTTGCGACGCCACCTCGAAGTCGTGGTTACGTTTGATACTATTCCCGAATCAGCAATGCCAGGTAAGCCATATCTCAAACAACTAACGGCAATGCCCTCATCAGCCAAGGGGCAATCATGAAGAGAGCAGCGAGAATTTGGCCACTCGGACTCGATGAGAAGATCTTCTTGTACGTGCGAATGAGCTCATCATCTGTGTCTTTGATGGCGTTAAAATCTCTTCCCAGGCCTGCGAGGCCAATAATATCGAGTGTCGCTCTACTAGCCCAGTCTTTGACATCGATGCTGGTACCTGACTTATTGCCATCCTGGCAGCCTGCCTCAGAATGCGAGGTCAGTGCCAGGACAAGCTCGCCGGACTTGCTCCAGAATACGGGATAAAGCTCTTTGATGTGTCTAAACGCGAAAGCCGGCATGAGGTCTTTGCGCTGCTTCTTATGTTCTTCGCCTTCGGCGAGGAATACACCCACGCCCAGGATCTTCCCCAGGCCGGTCACAAGCCCAGGTGGCTTAATGAATTCATATGGTCTTTGAACTAACACTTCGGCAAGCGCTTTGGGACTGACTGGAAGTAAGATCTCTGCGTTGAACATGTCGAGGAACCTAATGAGGCCGTTATTTGGGATCTGCTCGGACCATGTGCGGTATAACTGGGAGTGGCCGTTTGGGTCTTGTCTCAAATTCAAGGATTGGCCCATTAGGAACGAACCGCCCTATTGACCACTGAGCTTGGGATCCTAGGAAGGACCAGATGTGGAGTGGACATACCGATGGTCCTGGTAGTGTATGGAGCGGACTAAAATAATGGGGATACACAAAGCAGCGCCACACGAGCCATGCGACAGTCTGGACAACAAAAATTTCGAAAGCGGTCGCCAAGATACTTCGACTTGACATATAGGCTTCGGTATAACGTTTGAGTAAGAAGGTAATGGCGACAGACGCAACAAGGAATACTCTAAATGGCGCCATTGCTGGAATGGAGTTATGAAGCACTGGGGTTGTCGAAGACTGAATATTGCTGAGGATCTGAATGTCCTCACTGCAGACTCTTGGAATTAGTAGCCCTTCTATGTACCACTTGAATTGTTGACCACCAGACGATTTGATGCTGAATATATCAGCCCAAAGTACCAAGAGGCGTATTCGTATAATGATGACGCAATATATTAGCGATCTCACTCATGAATCGTCCTGAAACCGTCTTATAAGGTCAATATATATCGAGAGAGCATTGCATCTGTATCATGGTGCTTCTTGACCGTGGTGATGGAGTATCCAGAGAAGACATAATGGTGTATCCAAAGTATCGAACAAGAAGCAGCAAATCAAAATCTACTTCCATTACCTAAGCTAGTGGGAGGATGTTGGAGGATTGGTTAGCCTGCTCGGTTAGGAAGGCTAGTATGTTGGCTCGCACTTAAAGGGCAGGTGCCATTAAATGCAGTCGAGGAGTCTGAAGGAAAGAACGAGCGGAGCAGCATCAGGTGAGTTCTGCTCTTATCTTATTCACTTCTAAGTGATTTCCGTCATAGAAAGTGTAGGGTCCAGGCTACGACATGGTATCCCGAGTCGGCGCCAAGATGCGAGAGATCCAACGCCTCGGACGACCTTTTCTTTTTCCCTTGATAACTTGCTTGCTTCGTACGCCCCAGGACTGATTTGGCTATATGCCCAGGTCATGTTGTAAGCGTCGTGTGGGTCAATGTTTCGTCTCACCAAGGGTTATGGCAGCCTCAGGCTTCACAAGATAATCCCAAGAGTTCAGAGCACAGTTCAAGAGTCAGTGCAGATCACGTCTGGTCTTGGTCGTCACACCCACGTTGCACTCGCCGTCTGTGTATCGATGAGTCGAAAGGAAGATCCACCTCGGAGTCTTCAAGTTCGAGTCAACATCATTATCGTGTATTGCTTCCGGAGCGGGCTCATTTTTAATGATGTATTCGAGCGACCAATTTCTAAGGCCAGCTTCTAAGCTTTGAGTAAGCAGATGCAGCCTGGTGGATTGGCTACCTTGCAACACTTCTGAGAGTCAATCTCAGTCTTGCGGCAGCCCTTTCAAGATCTGCATGGAAACTCGGCCAAGTCTTTTGAGATGAAGACAGATGCGAAACTTCGCGATCCGGATTATTCTGTTAACCGGACCGAATCAGTGTTCTTAAAGATCTCAGCCCGAAAGGGCAATTGGTGAAAGTCTCAGCGCGTTGCAAGCGCTAACCGCACGATTACCTGTGGAACGCTTGTTCGGCAATCCAGAAGCGTGATTTCTTGTTGCAGTACTTTTGAAATGATTGCAGTCCTATTACGATTACGACACCTTCCCAGATCAATTGTCATGGCCATGAACCTCTGCCTGCTGTTGCTGGCTTCGCTAGCCTCTGCTATCATCACATCACCATCCTCAGGTACCGATTCTAGCCTGAATCTAACTCCTCCTCCCTTGGGTATGACATATCGCTGTCCACCCCCAGATCAACTCCCTGCTGGCCATCAATTGCCGACTGCACTGGACTGTCTGAATGTCTTAACCTACATCCTTGCTACTACACCAAACCATAATCGACCCACCAGATGGACTCGTACTCCAGACCCTAAGCAAACTCTGCTGCCATACCGCCGGGAGAGCGGCACCTGTCAACTTTTCGTACGACTTGCGTCATCAGCTGCAAAGGCAACGATAGAAACAGCATCCTTTGATCAGGTCGTCGGAGCCGCGATGAGGATCATCGAAGTCTGTCTCTTGAATGGCGGACGAGACGCAGAGCGATGGGGTGGAGTTGCCGTGGCGGGCTTGAGCAACCGTTTGGACGTCGTGGTCATTGGAGCACCCGTTGCCGCTGGTAACGAAGGAATGTTGAGCAATGGGACAGCTGTGCTGAATGTATCAGACGCATGGATCGATCAATCAGCTCAGTCTTGATTTTCCGAGACTGACTAATAGAATACGCAAGGGGGACCTATTATTCAATGTCACCCATACCGGTTACTCTAGTAGAATCACAGCCATCTGGCAACCCGTAGGCAGGTTTTGAACACCAGGCCTGAGCTTCGCACTATCCATGTTAGGCAGATGTCTTGGAAGAACGTCGTCAAGTGCTTAGAGGAGCAATATCCCTCTCTACAGTATTCATTGCATCATACGTTAGCGCAATGCGTCTTCATTACTCATCAAGGGTAATAGGTAGATATCATGTCTTATATGGCTGCGCAAGAAGGGAGAGTGAATGCAGGCGGAAGCTTGGTCAATCTGCAAACCGTCAGTCGACACCGTATGTATGAGAAAGATCACTGTGTGTCCCACGCTTTGCAAATGGTCCTTTTCTTTTGCCCCTTTTATTGGCCGAAAATTGTAGGAAATGGCGCAAATGCACGGAAACGCTCGGGGCTCGTTTCGAAACGTTAATATGCGCGGCGTTCAATGGTTGCTTCTCTAGTATATACGCACCGACAGTAATGATTTCTCTTTCTTTTTCTTCCCCTTTTTAGCTTTGAGAGATGATGTGCTTTTTCATTCTGGCTGTGTTACTTCAGCTATGGGCCTCGGCTGGTGCGGCGCTGCCTCCTAAGCTTTCGAGTGAGGATTCGGCGTCATTGGAGTGGATGAGGCAGAAACACAATGGCACAGGGTTGGTTAACAGTACGCTTTTGGATCTCGGGAGGTAGGTCTACTTGACCATGGCGATATGGCACGAATACTGATACTGGCAGCAGCACAACTCTGAATGCGTCAAAGTATTCAGTCTCTCATAGTACCTCCAAGAAGACTTAAAGGCTGATTGTAAACAGTAACAGTTTTTCCGACCCTTATGATTACGCCGTAGCAGGCAGCCCGCTCACCATTGAGTTCTATGGCTATCAAAGCACGGTCAATTCGGCAGATCTGGATAATTGCGTGTTTAAGGTAAACAGGGATACCAATCATGAAGCCATGGCGGGACAAGCCCGAACTTCGATGGCCGCGGACTTATATGTTTGGTCCGCGGGTCTTGTGACGCTGTCCCTGCGCACGAATGAGCGGTTGACGTGGGCCAAGTGGTCGGTGGCACCGAGTGCAATACGGCGATTCGTAATGAGCAACGGGCTCAAAGGGACTCGGTTTATCCTTCTCTGGCATGGTATTGGGCCCGTGGGCTATGGACAGCTCAGTGCCGCGGGTGAGATGGCGCACTCATCCATGACGACTACGGCGATAAACGCTTTCCCGGATCCCTATGATAGGCAATTCGATTCTTTGACCATCGAGTTCTACGGCTACCGAGGCCACGTTTCCGTAACGGGCATGAGAGATGTCGTAGATGCTGCCACCAATGAGTTCGCAGAGCATATCCTCGAAAGCGGGGAGCCAATGACTGTGACGGCCTCTTCGTACACGTACTTGGCGGGCGGAGTGAATTTGTTCCTGAGCCCGACGGAGGGCCTCACGTGGCAAATGTGGGCGTTTGTGCCGAGTCGGCTCCAGGCGTTTGTGACGGAGAACGAGTTCAAGGGGACGCAGTTTATACTTTTGTGGGAGGGTTTGGGACCCGTGGGATACGGTGAGTTGCTGAGTACAGCGACCAAGGTGCTGTCTGCACCTAGACCGGATGTTTCTTGATCCATGTGATCTAGAAACTCGAGGCTTGGTCGGGATCTACTTTTGTAGCTCGCCAGGGTGGCCCGAGATTCGATATTCTGGGATGCTATGGTTCATTTGCAACCATAGAAATAATGCAGACGATTTCGTGTCGTGCAGATTGACTGACTATGAGCTCCCTAAGCGTATCGAGTGCCGAAGGGTGGTTGTATGAAACGTTGCTTGGGACGAGGAGGAGATGAGTCTTGGTCAGGGGCTGAGATGATGGGACACTGAGCTTGGTAGAATATCTATCCTCACGGCGCCCACGAAGAGTTTCCCTCTTCGAGACATGCGTTTCTCTTCATTGCACGCCGACACCTTTGCTTCTGCCCATGATTGATCGGCCTTGAGGTCTGCTATTCCCTCCTTCTCAGAACCCTCCCTATGTGTTGGTTTGGTGTTTTGGCCTCTGCACCGGTAGGATCACAGTCGACTAAGCTATTCCAGTAGCAATGCTTGTGTAGGTTTTCCTTCACTTCATAATCTCATTTTGATCGGAGCTTGCTAGAATAGAGATGGCCGTTGACACAAAAGGGACAATTACCGTAAGGTGATGTACGTCTACAGTCTTGTTCTTAAGGTATAATCTCGGCCGTTACTTAATGGCGATTCTGCAACGCTGCGTGTCACAAGTGTTCAAACGGGATGAATGTAGCCGTCATTTGCGTGAATTTTCCCTACTTCCCATCGGCAATAACGATACTTTCCTTGAAACTCTCCAGTAACCCGTGCGGTTACGGGCGCCAACCGCTGGACCGCGCATTTTGGTGCATCTAAGCCACCTGACTCGGGCATGAGAGCAGAGAGTTTCAAAGAACTAAGCCATCGTCCTTCTCATCCACGATTCACTACTCAGATATATATCTTGCTCTTAATCTCATTATCGAGCGCAGCCTTGAAGTATGTCCTCATTCTCTTGCTACCTGGCATTATGTGGCCTGCTTGCGCCCTTCGTCATGTCGCTAGCTCTAAACGCACCGCAAAATGTAGACGGCTCCCTAACTTTGATACAACCCTCATCGCTGCTTCCACCCGTCAACGCATCGGCTGCAACGGACGATTCCACCATCGAAGACGTGTTACGGCTAAAGGCAACGACGCTCAAGGATCCACAGATTGACTGCGATGGGCGCCGATTCGGCAATCCACCGGTTGCTAGCTGCAAGGACGTTGTTGCTTATATGTTGCACCAACAAAATCCGGCTACGCTTCTCAGAGACCCTACTCTCAGCTATGGTCCCCGTGGCCAGGGTGCTTGGGATGTCAAGCTTCCTAAACGATACATTAGCAGTGAATCTCTTCTGATGCGGGGAACAGACTTTATGTCATGCTGACTTCTCCGTTAGCGGATGGGCAATGCATCATTGATCTTACCCAGACTTCTTTCCCTTCGCATGTTAACCTTATGTCCATACTCTCAGCCGCGCATGTCATGCAGGATCAGTGTGTGGAGAAGGATACACCGCCCTGTACGTACAGGCTGAATGCTTTTCTTTGCATTTATCCTCTAAATTGGAGCCTTGAATGTATCGGGTGCGTGAGCTGGGAGTTTGGACATGAGTCATCTGACTCCGACTCTGATTGTGTATGATGATTACTGACTCTTTCATCTTCCCAGGGGGCGGCATAGCGCACGGCATGGGTAGGTCAACTCACACAACGTCCATTTAGACGAAAGCCAAAGATAATAACAAAATCCGCTGACCTGTGGACCAGCGGTCGAAAAGAACTTTCAAGTCACCATGCAAGCCTATCGCCCCCCGTTCACAAGATGCTCCAACACTCCGCCGGCCGCACGCCCGGTCACGACCGCTTGCCAGAAAATCATCGATACCATGAATGCGGCTACTGACCAGACGACATTTGGCGCCCGAAACGTCGAGGACGTGCAGCAACACCTTCCGATGGTCTTGACTGAGCGTGAGTACCTCGATCCTTTCGGAATAGATATATGGAAAGATGCACTTTGATAACTGTTTTATGCCCTGTCTAGCCACGAATACATGCGCCATCTCTATCGATATCACGGCGCCGGATGATAAGGCTTCGTGGTATGATCTGTGGCAGGCCGCGGTTGCTTTAGATGGCTTGTGTGCGAGGGTTGGGAGGACTGGGAAAGCACGTTTCCTAGGTAGGTTCTCGGTTTTCTGGACGCTGTTTTGTTTTATGCGTGTAGAGGCTTACGGATGATTGCTACAGGGGCGAACCGAAAGCTAACGATGGAGATAAAGAGGTCGTAAGGCGTTGGGGCTTGAATTGTGAGGGCGTGTCAGATACGGTATCCGTAGGCTATGCGGAGCATGAATTTTTCGTACGATTCCAGTGGTTGTCCGTTGTGGATAGAGAGCCAGTGAATTGTACAGAAGACGCACAATGTTTGTCGAACTAAACATGCGAAGCCCGTATCAGATCTTTGACAAGCTTGACGATGCGTCTGAGTCGGAAAAGCAGGAGAAGATGCTCTCATTTACACTGACTGTAATCTCCCTACGCAGTTTGGCATACGATGCTATATCGTTAGTCCGCGCCTTTCGGTGATAGCTGTTCTCGAGATGGAAAGCAAAAAAACCTTTCTCCTTTCGTCGCGAAGGTGCGGGATTCTTGACACATGAGGGCTTCAAGACTGGAAATCATATTGACAGTACCGTACACAGTTGCGCCAGGCTTATGTGGATTCATATGGCGGGTAATGTTCACTTTGGTGATGACTTTTCTCGGCCTCCTTAGCGTCTTATTTAGCCATTGATTGGTTTCCGTTCTAAGAGGTCACGCACACACAGAACAAGCACCACTGCACCCGCCCCCTAGATGGCTTTATAGGCACAGATTCGCCTATGCGGCCATCGCTTTCCTTCTGTAACCATCTTATTGAGCACAAAGTCAACCTTTGAGGATATGTCGCCTTCTGTGGACAAGAAGTGGGAGTATACGCTCTAAACGCGCAAGGGGAATGGCTTGTCTTTGTGTCGAGTTCGAAGATACGTCGAATGAGGCGTGGGGGGTCTTGAATTTTCAAGTAGTCATTGCTGAAAGGTATTAAGCGTTGTGACAAAGACCGGTGAGATGGTGGAAAGGACTGTCGAGGAAGGTCGTGGCCTAAGCTATGATTGCAGGCAGAATTGGGGGGGAGGGCGTGGATAACGGAGAAACTGGACATCGATCTAGTGCATTATCGGACATGGTGTTAGGTTTAAAGCCCAGGTACGAGCAGATGGATTCTGAATCCGCTAAAGCAAGGTATATAGCTGCAGCCTTCTGCTTTCATTAATCACCATTCTTTTGATCCTCAAACATGTCGACTATCAGTCAATTTCTTTCTAGATAGCGCTCCAAGCGAGCATCTGAAGACAAGAGAATAACCAGTCATAGTCAATTTTCGATAAAACTGGATTTCTATCTGCCTCTCCAGCGCCATAGAATCTTGAGGCTTCGGAGAACACTGGTCCGAGCACTTCGTCGGCACAAGGTCAAACAAAACCGATATACCGCGGCCACCACATGTCATTCTCCAACCATAACAATCTGGCGTCCTTTGGGCCAGCGACCCATTTGCGTCGAACTTCAAGCAGCGTTTCGCGCAGACTTTCGCAACTCCTTTGCTTTTCGATAATGCATAAGCTCGTCTTCCTGCTCTCGTGGCCCAGCGTATTTTGACAATCCATTTCTACCGTCGCATGCTTCAATAGACGCTTTTGCACCTGAAGGAAACGGGAGATCCGAAACCCATATGTGGGAGCCGTGGCCTACGAACCATCGGATGTCTGGATTCACGTGGTAATTATCTGTGAACGAAGGTGGAGCGTTTGCATGTTGAGGCTTTTCTCGGGCGCGCTCTCGTTGAAGATGAGTGTTCATCCGATGGCGAAATCGAAGCTGTCTAGTTGACATCTAGGTGTAGGGTTTGAAGAGATTGTTTTTGGGAGGGGAGAAGAAACTGGCTGAGCTTTTTCGAGGTGAATCTTAAGGATATGGAGATTGTGTTGGCTTTGTATGGGATCAATTTGGCAACCTTGTACATCTGCTTGTAGACAAGCAACAATCTCCTGCCGACGGTAGGCAGTTTCTGTAAAGGTCAAGGACGTCTTGCGTAATTTTGCACTTCATGTCGAAAGAATCCCTGAGTCTCTTCTGCGAAGCGTAGTCCGTAATGTAGATGTTCGTCTTCGTGTGCTGGACCATTAATAGCATCGATTCTGGACGTTTCATTCATATATCTTCATAGTTTCCGTATCGCAGCTCTGGAGCTATTCTGATGAAAGGAGGTATTTCGTCTTGTTGGTCCTGGCTATTCACACATAATGCCGACCAGGCCCATAAATCTGACATCGTTGGGCCGTGATTACCGGCTGTAGCGCAACTCTTGCCAGCTCCTGCTCTACTTTTCGCGCTAGGGTCTTAGGCACGGTTTGCCATATTTGCTCCGACACAAAGCTGCCCGGTCCACGCTCTTGAATGTGCTCTTATATGTATGTCGTAGAGGCTTAAGGCTGAGCCCCCTCGCCCGGAGGAACTTGTCGCCTGGACCAGAGATTGGAGAACGATTCTAGGTGGAAAGGGTGGATAGACTACGCCGGCAATACGACGCAAAGTATAGAGTGTACTATCTCGCAGAAGCAGAGACCATCGGCATTCTATCCAAGCAGAAGGTCGCTGAGGTAATCAGAGTTAGTGTGCTTGAATATCCGGGAGAAGCGAGCACTCAGAAGCCGTTCATGAGGCTGTGAAGGTGCAATATAGCCAATTGCATTTAAGGTAACAATCTCAACGCATAAATCATTGTAGACATTGAAAGTCTCGACCGATGCAGGTTCAATGCCCACCACCAAGTCTGTTACACTCCCTACTTGCAGAAGGCCACGGAGAATGCATGGATCAACACAGACAGCCTTGACCAACGCTTGAGTCCAGCCGTGCTTGGGAATATGGTAGAGTCTTATGTAAGTAGATCTATTGACGGGACTGCTTGTCGGTCAAGGTCGACAGTGTAAATCCATTGTGCATCATGTCTCCAGAGATCTCAAGGCATGTAACACGGGACGCTTTTGGTCCGGGGCGAGTAGCGGAGCGACCATTTTTCGGCTTCAATGTCAAGACCCAGTACTGCACAGGCTATGAGTGTTGAGATCTTGGGCTCATGTAACTGTTACCTCACACCAGCTGGAAAGATCACAATTTGCTTCATACAGTATGATACTCTGTATTCGTGGATCATCACAGCCAGTCGTCCTACCACATATCTGTAGAGCGAGGCAAAGCCATAATAGTGTGCAATGCCTTCATACGCAATTTTCGCACATGAAAAGGGTCAAGCACTTGTTAATGAGATACTGAGGACCATAGTCGTCCAAGAACCAGGCAGCGATATAGACAATACGTACAAAGGATCCCAGGAATAATTATAGGTTCGCATCACAGTGGGGCCTTATCTTCGCATATCGCCTACAATATCTGACAGAAAGTGGCGATATCCGCTTCGAGAGCACTTCTGCTGGGTAGGGTCTTCCGTCCACCATCGAGTTCAAGCTGATCAGATTAGATTTCCACCGCGTCATGGGTGGAGAGTCTCTATCTCGGTCTTTACGATCAGTAAAGACGTTATATATCTTCTTGGTCCTTCCGTTTTACTATCCTCATTTGGTTTCCACCACCGTGAGTACCTTTCCGGCTAACAGCACACGAAACTCCCTCTCGGACCTTATTCTTCCTACAAAGTAAGTCAGCAGGTGGTCCCTAATGCGCAGCCACGTCGAGCTGATAAATCTGTTTTTCAGCGTCTCAACCCTTACTGCTCCAGAGCCTCCTTTTGGATTTGAATTAGATATCCGTTACGACACGGGAGAGCCTCTCAACCCTTTGGGCGTATATCTCTCCGCTATTGATTGCATGTATCAGTTCGCCCAGGAAGGATGGTATAAGGGACTTGCCGGGGGTCTCAAAGTCTGGGCGGAGGGATATGACGTGGAGATCGTTATTCACGCTTTGAGGGAACCGCACGATCGCCTTGCGTTGGAAACAATTCACATTGTTTTCGGGCTCTACGAGACACTTGTGGAAGTTGCTACTCAGTCTCGCTTCTGCGAGCTGCTTACGACGCTCTTGCTGCACCGAAGGCGACTTGGTTATTTGCATATTCAGAAGAGGACACCGCAGAAGCTAAAGAGTGGAACTGATGCTACGAACTTGACTGTTGTGAAAGCGTTTCCACAGAGCAACGATTTGACATACCCTTCAGGCCAGTTCATTGATCCCGATGAGCCTGAATTCTCGCTCCATTATACATTTTCCGGCACTCGTATCAATAGCAAGGGCATCTTCTTGGCGGTCCTCGGTGCTCTGGCAGCCTCCGCGCCATTCTCTCCAGACAGGTCCTTTGTATCTCTCCGTGCAACCAGCCCTACTGGAGACTGCGAGATCAATATTCGCGAAACAGGTGGTCCATTCGAGTTGAACTACAGCTTCATCACGAAGGCGCTGAGAATGATTATCACGGACATTATTGTCCCATTGAGGAAATTTGAAGAGATTACGTTGCAGTTGAAGTGGGAGGCTCTCACTGAGGCAGAGGCGGACATTACACTGGCAAATGGGGCAGTAGTAGCATCATAACGGCCAGGGTAGTTTGTCTGTGCTTTGAAACGCTTTGACTGTGCCGTCACCTTTGCCGTCAAGTCAGAGCTACTCAACTGGCTACCTCGAGCCAACACTTTCTGATGGTGAGGCTATATAACTCAGCTAGATTGACGAATGAGTCCTCTTTCGCTTTATGTCTCCCGGGTCTGCTCAGCTACATGTCAAGCTAGACAGCCCTACATATCTAGAGCTCCGCCCATGTCCTACAATGTAGGGGTATCTAAGACCAAGTCACCGGTATGTTGGAGTTCGCGATTGTCCACTTGGAGTAATCCTTGGAGGACGGGAAGAAGACATCAGTGGCAACCGAGACCTCCATGCGAATGGCTTTACGGGCAACATCAACCTCAAGATACGCCCAGGTGCCCGACTGGCTCCTCCGCACATTATGACCATCCTTGACTGCCACCACAGGAAGTCTGACAGTGAACCACCTGGTATATTCTGTAGAGCCGAGCTCCATTGGAACAATAACTCCCAGTGGACATCTGGTGCTAGCCGGCAAGCTGAAAGCGTTGCCCTTGTCAACATAAGGTGATCAGACACCCGGTACGGTCGTAGCCCCGAACATCTGTTGTCCAATGGTAGTCCCATTCTATCCGTAAACCTGTTGCACGGATCGATGATATATTTTCAAGCAACTCCCCGCTGTGGTTCAAACTCTCGTGGTGCGCACTGATGATCTATTCTTTGCTAAGGAAACCTTTTATCTAGGTTATGGATGCTGACTACATGAGGCATAGCCATTTATCGCTATCTCATGGTGGAAAACCGGTGGGTGACGGGTGGTTTGAAAAATCTGACTTTATACAAGCGATAGGGCTGAGTAGTGCCAATCTCCAACGAAAACAGCATTCCCACACCGTCTACATCTTCACTTATCGTCCTCACTCATCTCATCTTATGTCTACCCATCATGGCATCCCGTCCACATCTTGACGCTTCTGCCCGACATCGCGCTTGTGATATTCAACCGACAGAAATATACTGCGGTACGGCCAAGGGTAGCAATCTGCCAGTCAAGCTCCGAATCGCCACTGGCGGGGCCGGCCAATCTGGGCTCCTGAGAGCTTTGGCAGATGCCTTCGTTGACGACCAGATCAGAGAGACCAAATGCCCCCCCTTTGCCGTAGCCTGGATCAAATCCGACACTACGGCATCTTTCAACCATCTCGCTGATAGTTCGGCGGATCTGAGCATCACTTACAACGCCGCCGCGGAACAAATTGCGATAGCGCAGGGTATCGCAGACAAGTGCGTCTATGCGTGGCGAGACCACTTTCTACTTGTTGGTATGTACCCTTCAATGTAGCTCTGATATCGTACAGGGAGTGAGAGTTTCTCACCTGGGCATCTCGAAGGTCCGAAAAGTAACCCTGCAAACCTCACTGTTTCTTCAAACACCACCATCGAAGCGCTCTTCTCTCAGCTATTCATTGCGGCTATCGCGTCCGACAACACGGTGCGCTTCCTATCCCGTTATGACAAATCGGCCACCAACATCAAAGAATCCGCCATCTGGACGTCAATCGGGCAGACACCCTGGTCGTATCCGTTTTCTTTCTTCTATCACATCAACCCGGAGTTCCCGTATCAGGCACTGGCAACTGCTGGGAAGTTGCAGGAGTACACGCTCATAGATCGTGGCACCTGGTATGGAGTTGAGCCATGGATCCGAGAGGATATGCAGATCTTTGTTGGTCTCGTCCATCTGACGCAGAGATTCCTTTCTTGGACGGATTTGCTGACATAGAGTTAGATGGAGGGTAAAGACGACGATAAGACGGATATCTTGCTAAACCCTGCTCGAGCACTTGTGGGTACGTATGGTGAAAACAAGGCTATGGCTGACGCTTTTGCGGAGTGGATAGCTAGACCTAATGGGGGTCAAAAGGTCGTAAGTGAGTTCCAACAACACGGGGTGGTGCTTTATACGAAAGCCCCTCAAGAGATTATGAGTGGGCACTAGGCTTTGAAGGTATTCCACTTCGGTAACGAAGAGGGAGGTCCATTTGTTATGCGTAAAGGAAGTTTATGCGCTTTGTACATCTTGAAACCTACGTTGACTCATGTAAAACTTAGGATGTCGCTCGTTATGGACAGCGAGTCGAGTTGCAAGTGTAAGCTTCGTGATATCCTGACCAATTGATGCCACAGGGCGATTAATTGAGATATGGTCGAGGGTCTACCGGTACTCCTAGTTGTACTTGGCAGCCTCGGCTCATAGTCCAGGCTAGAGAAGTACAATATAGTGGGTCAAAGCCGTACGATGACATGATGTTACCACAGATATCATGCGAGCACTCTGCACTGCCAGCGCTCTTGATGAGATGTCTTTCTCGACGGAAGATTTTATTATAATCATCAGACTTTTTATCACAGCTCTCAATTATCTTCAAGACATAGGTGAGGACAGCTCATTTGTTTAATGGATAAAGGCAATTACCCCGATAGCGCTAAGGATCCTTATCGAGTTAGATCAAGGGCTGATTAGCCATAGGAATGGGGCAAACCCTAGCCCTAACTGTCTGGTGCTCGGCGTCCGAACACCGCAATTCAGCCAATGGGCTGTAAAGGATAACAAAGAATACGGCAAATCCGATGAGTTGCAAACCGGAAGTGGTAGATGCCACGGATGGAGAAGGAGGCTGAAGCACTGGACAGTTTACAAGGTCGACTAACATCGCTGCTCATAATCGAACGTCTGTCACAAGGCTCGCGAGATATCCAAGTGCATCATCATCAAAATAATTGGTAACGGCTGCTCGCAGCAACCCGCACGAAGTGCCGACGGCGAATATTTTTATGGCGATATGATCTTCGTCTACACGGTGTACGGCGCCCGCGGATGATTGCCATCAGACCAATAGGATCTGGCGTACAACCACAACGGCGTTGCTGCTCTTCAATTCGTCTACGGCAATTCCTCGATGACTTACGATTGCACCCTTCCATAAGTCGCAAGCTTTTAGAATCGGGACGTCCCTTCCTGTTCGAGTTCTGCGTGTAATTGCCGGCCGCTGGCCTTTCCTGTTTTCGCAGTCACGAATGCTGGCAGACTTAGGCTGCTGACAATCGACCCTTCCTGTATTTGCACTTGCGCTTGCGCTTGCCGGCAGGTATCGCTCTATGATACGAGGTCCGTGGATTTTCAGGAGTGAGTTCCTAGTCCGTCCGCCAACTCAACTTCGAACGGCCGTTGATTTTGCCTATTTTTGGAGGGGAGCAGTGGTGTCATTGGACATTAGAAGCCCTCAAGGTAGTGACAGTCATTCCTGCTGGTTAGATTCATGATCTCTTGTGAGACTCTGCGGTAGATTATTAAAGCTTCTCGGAAGACCCTGAGCGAGCTTCAAGTTTGGTATTCCGGCTAATAAGGAAGTTGGGAGGTTCATACGCTCTGTTCATAGATATTTCTTACGCCATGTCATTCTGTGCGGTACTTATTTAAGGATGAGCAACGTAAGGGAATCGTTAGAGGTACTTCCTTCTTTATCGCATACGCCTTTTTTGTACGATTTGCTTATCAGGTCAAACAAGTGCGATGTTTGGACCAAGCTAGCGACGTGTGAAAACCACACCGCACCGCACGCGTATAGATCATAGCATTCATCACAGATGTTTGATCGACATACCTCTCCTCTCACTGCAACTCCATCATATCAGTATCGATCCGCACCAAGCATCCAATGGGAGCCTTATTAGCCAAATCCTTGGCACAAGGGCCGGATCAAGGGAATCACAGGCGGGTTGCCGGGGTGGACCGAAGATAGTGCGCCACGTGTTTCTTTGTTAGCTGCTCATTTGCCGTTACCTGTACTTTTACAGAATTGATATCTTCAGCTATTGTCTGGGGCCGTGGCTGCAAGCGGCGCATGCTGATACTGAACATCTGGCCATGATTGGTACGCTAAGCGACTTCACGATATTTTGGTATCTGGACAATGAATTTTGTCCCTCATTTTCTGTGGCTCGTTGTAGTACCTTTGGGAATTGGAATGACTTGGGATTCGTCAGATTCATCCGTTCGTCCGATACTTGTACATGTTGCATTCTACTCATGGGTCCATGCCACCCATGGATAAAAACCGTATCCGTGGAGATGGGCACATCTTGACGATCATGTTACACCCATCTCATGGGCCAAAAACCCATCAATGAAATGTACGCCTCGATGGAGATGCATCATGTTCCGTGGGAAAGATATCCGATTGCTGAGATTACTTGTTCCCTCGCTTGATATCCCCACTCGCTGCTACCCTCATTGATTATTGCCTTGGCTGGGTAATCCATTGGCCCGAATCATCACGTCACTGTCGCTTGGCCTCCTTGGCGGCCTCAAGATGTTAATCGAGTGTTCCATGGCCAACGCTGAGTCCTTGTACTCATTGATCCCCCCATGACAAGCAACGGAGCACTTGGCCTCTGCCTTGACGCACATCTACGTGTAGAACATGAAGTCTTCTGATCTCGGTGGTTGTAAAGGACCGGACCTGGTCAGTGGTGCTCTCGTACGTAGCACAGTGAAGGAAGAGTGATGTTAATCGTGTGCGAGGAATTTGGAATATCAATATCGATCTGACTAGATAGACGATTCGACTTTGATATCAAGTATGCGATTTGGAATCGCATACTTGGCGATATCTTAATAGTTGTTATAGTTCGAAGCGAATTCAATAGTGGTCCTAAAGACTCGTTTATCATCAGTAACACTAATGTCATGTTAGCCTGGTCTCTCAGCTGGTCTCGGGGACTAATCGCGCCACGCACTTAGCTCGGTCCCTCGCTAATAGGAATCAGTTCACCCGAGTAAATTTTGCATATACTACTGAAGTATATCGACTTCAACCCTCAAGGTCTTTGCATATGCTGAGTATTGAGTATCTCCGCTCTACCTCGGATAAGGTCTTCATAGATGTTAAAGATATACTCATTATATCACCTACGAGATATTACCACGGCCGGGCTGTATACCCACTTGGTCCTCATGCATGGGTCTGGTGGGGCATCCGTGGGAACGTATAAATACTTGATGAGCGTTTTGCCCATGAGATGTGCGTAATGCGCCCATCAGGATGTACCCGTTCTTATGGATATGCTTTCTATCCATGGCTGGAATCGAGAATTCCCCGGGTTCATGACCCACGGGTGTAGTGCAGCATCTACATTGCCATATTGAGCATGGTAGGTCTTGGTATGAGGCCGCGGTTCTCGGACCGAGCGTCTCCGACATCTGCGCATTAAGGAACGATCACCCTTTTTGATTTGCGCTGCAGCTCGGAGGCTCGAATATAGTGATGCAAAAGCTTTCTAATGCACATAGATACTTCTCAAGGTGGAAGCATAAATATCGCACTCTGGCTCCTATTCCATCCCGCAGTTCGATCAGAAGTACAGACTATATGCCCCGATCTTTTCTCTCCTCTTAAGACCAACGCAACTACGACCTAGCCCCGATTTCCCTAGAAGTGACCATGGATACTGCAACTGAGGTTATGACATTTGCAGAGGCACCCAGGGCGTCACGCGAAAGTTTGACGTCCGCACCGTTCCCAGCGGAAGCGGCGCCAAAGATCACGGCGGATGCAAAACACCACATAGACCAATTACTCAAAGACGCTTCCATCGTGGGGGCACTCCCGAAGAAAGACGCCGTCGCCGATGCGCAAGGTCATGACCTGTCCCTGACCTTGACCGCACCAGCGCTGAACAACGACGAAGCCATTGCGAAAACCGACATCGACGGCGGCAGCGAGACTGTGGTCCCAAGTCCCCGTCCAATCAATGGCATGACGGCAGATGCTGTTAAGGAACATCATAACACCAATTTCATCCAAGCACCTATGCCTCTCACCAACGGCCACCGGGAAGATCTGGTGGCTTCGCCCAACATGAATCAAACTTTCGATGATATCTGGTCTCCAGCCACCAAGTTGAAGCGCCGTCTCGAAGACACAAAGGATCTGATCGTCTGCCCTGGTGTCTATGATGGGTTTTCTGCCCGCATCGCGCTATCGGTCGGGTTCGATGCCATGTATATGGTATGACCTTTCTTCTTTGTCACATCTCAAGCGGTTGGAGAGTGTGATCACAGGGCTGACTGCGTCTCTCAGACGGGTGCTGGAACCACGGCATCGAGGTTGGGCATGGCGGATCTAGGCGTTGCCAGCCGCACGGATATGAAAGAGCATGCCGATATGATAGCGAACTTGGACCCCGGCAAGATTACCATCGCTGACATGGATACGGGCTACGGTGGTAGGCGTCTTGTCTTTCATGGGTACATTGGTTGTTCATCTCCCCTAATTTGCGCTCTCTAGGGCCCATTACTGTCACGGCAACCGTCAACCAGTACATCCGTGCCAACGTCGCGGGCTTCCACATCGAAGACCAGCTCCTGACAAAGCGCTGCGGCCATCTGTCCGGGAAAAAGGTCGTCTCTCAGGAGGTCTACCTCTCACGCATCAGAGCTGCTAAAGCGGCGAAGGACAAGGCTCGCTCGGATATCGTCCTCATCGCAAGGACGGATGCTAATCAACAACTCGGGTATGACGAGTGCATCGCCCGCTTGCGCGCTGCTCGAGATCTCGGTGCCGATGTCGGTCTGCTGGAGGGCTTCAAGAGCAAAGACGAAGCAAGGCGGGCTGTACGGGATCTTGCGCCGTGGCCGCTGCTGCTGAATGTTGTGGAGAATGGCCATAGTCCTTTGTTTACCGTGGATGAAGCGAGGGATATGGGGTTCCGGATTATCATCTTCTCTTTCGGTGCTCTCGTGCCGGCGTATCTGGCGATCAAGGCTGCATTTGAGAGGCTGAAGACTCAGGGGGTTACGGGCGTCCATGAGACTGGGATCAGCCCGAGGAGTATTTTTGATGTTTGTGGGTTGGAAGAAGCGATAGAGGTCGATGAGATTGCGGGAGGTGAGAGTTTCAAGGGCGGCGTCTAAGTCATTCCTTCTCTTTGGTTTAGCTGATGTTTTGGGTTACTTATCAAAAGAGGAGAACATCTGAGGAGGACATTCTGAAGAGAACGTTCAGAGGAGAACGTTCTTGTGGGAGTCTTTTCATTCTTCTGTTGCGACGTCTATAGATCGGGATCCCGACCCGAACGGGTATTGTCATTGCGGACTTTATCTCCCAAGACTTGATCTTAGCTACTCCCGAATCCATCTACCCAGTCACACTAAGATTTATACGAGCATTTCAGTGCACTTGTTGCCATAAAGCTTCGTTGCGGTCCATCTTCGGCAGAGAGCTGATTGTGCGTGTTGCCACGGGTAAGATGTTATGATAAGTGGGCACACTGCCCTAGTAAACCGAGGGACGATGACTCTTCCAATTACATTGGTGTAAATTAGAGATTGGAAGAGGCGACTAATTGCTATCTGCTCCAAGAGCGTGCGCCACTTCAGCGGCATTGGGTATGGTAAGGATAGCTAGGAAATAGAGCTCCACTTATGTCTGATGTTGCAAGAAGGGCGCCCAATGAAAGAATGTCGCCGTGAAACCTTTCTTTTTCTTTGTCAATTCAATTTTCCGCATGTAGATGAGAGTCTTTTATGCTGAATGTCCTGGCTGCTTTTTCTCCTTTGGCGGCAACTCTTTTGGAACCTCGTATACTTTCCATTCGTTTCATGACCGTGGCTTGAGGCCGCAGACTTTATGAAACCCGTGTGCCGACGGATACTTATGACCTTCGAGCTCAGGGAAAATTTTGCGAGAGCCGATGGGGACTTTTCCGACGCCTTGTCAACTTTCCGTAGCATTGGTAGACGTTGTTCCTGGCACTGTCCTTGGAATCTCTGGCGGCGGTTACCAGGGATGGCGACAGTGCAACCAACTAACTGTTCCACCAACAGTTGAGCGAGTTAGTTGGTGCAGTTGACGGTGCAGTTGGGGGTCTGGCAGTTGGCAGTTGGTGTGATTTGGATCTGAAAACCAACTGGTCCACTGGCAGTTTGAATGAAATGTAATAGTACTGTAACAGGCCTGGGAGCTGCAATCTGGCCAGTATTTCAGGCCGTGGCATATGTATCTAAATAGTACGTGAATAGAAATCGCGGCCCTGGGTTACAGTTGGAAAATGGGCCAAAAACCTCAACTGTGGCACTAGCTTTCAAGGAGACCCCAGTGATCACGGATAAACTCGAACGATACATTACTGAGGGTATCACTAATATAGGTACATCTACACCCTTGGAATGATGGATCAACACCGCCCAACGGACTCGATTCCCCTCGTTATCACGGATGGTTATTAATATTCTATCTATTTCAGCTATATCCTCCGAGGTGAAACGACTCTTTTCTACTGCAAAGAACATTATAGACGATAAGCGTTACAGACTCAACGCCTCTACGATCGAGGCTGTCGAATATTTAAAGTTATAATTTCGACTAAAGTTATTTACGTAGAAAGAGTTATATATAATTATAGAGAAAGTTAATATAGACGTCGGCGAATAAGAATATATAGAGTACGTTTAATTTATTATATATATTATGAATTAGCTAATAGCAGTATTAGAATCGACCTTAAAGACTTTGCTCGGCGAAAATTCAATATATTAACTAGCAAAACTATTTTATTAATAGTTTAATTAACGATTAATAGTTGATTCCTATATATAGATAGTTAATGTAGTTCTAGATCTAGATCAAATAATTAATGCAGTTGGTGCCTCAAGACCAACTATTTCAACTATCGCCAACCCTGGCGGTTACCTCAGACGCGAGAGGATCCCTGCCAGCCAGCCACTGTTTTCCTGCGGAAACTCCGCGAGAAATTGACGAGTGCTTGTTCAAAGGAATGCCAGCGATCCGGGGTAGTTACAGCATGCAAGAAGCCAAAGATGTGCTTGAAAACTTTCTGGACTAGATCGCCACAAGAGGCGATTGCTGGGAGGTTCGAGCCGAACGGAGAAGATCCTCGTGTCTTCGATCTTGCACTCGACAAAGCCCCGACACCATCCGCCAGACTTCGAATGGTCCTTTCGACAATCTCCCTAACCGGCGAGTTTCACGTTTGGATATCCCAAGCGCATCCCGAGGATGGAGCATCGCAATTGGCCGGTAAGGAGGGTAAGAGGGTTGGTCGTGGGGCCGCGCGAAGGAGTTTGCAAGGTGCTTCAAGAGTCCGGATTTGGTCGAACAATGTCTGAAGCGTGGGAACCGGCATTGCATTGTGAAGCGAAAGACAGGGTCCGAGGCCATATCAGCAATGACATCTCTGGTTACTGCAGAGTTTGATAGGCTGTCTGAGGCTGTGCCAATCTCTATGTGCGAGCTCCTCGGAGAAGGGGCTTTCGGCCAGCTGCGAGTCTCCCTGTGCAGTAAATCAGACTGGTACAACGAGTGCAAAAAAGAATACGAGGGTAAGTCTTGCTGGCATGCGTGCATCCGATGTTCTCTGACTGACCATATTGTAGCTGAGGTTCAACTTGCATGAAGACTTGCGAACCACTCGACGAGCAAAAGGATCTGTCACATATCGCCTGAACCAACGCAACAATGGTCGGGAGAACAGCTCGATAGTCCTTCAATGGGCATGTTAGGAACGGACGGCACGCAGTGGGAAAGAGACATTACCGGTACCAGCCTGGAAGGACAACCTGCACAAGATACTGCTCGTTATGACCCCTTAGGCGCTTCAAGAACATCCTCAATCGATTCTTACGGTAAGCTTGGGCAAAAGCCAATATAGGAACTTTGAACTGACGTAGCAACAGGTTCGAGTACGAATGAGAGCTGTTTCTCACCGGCAGCGAGCAGCATGACATCTTCAAGCTTGTCCTTCATTCATGACTTCGACAACATATATGATCTAGGGTAGGATATTGCTGGAATAAAAGATTTGAGCGTGCTGGTGTGAAACGGGTGTTCCTTGCATCACATGAAGTAGTCCGATTGCACCCGATTTGCGTGATGAGACCACTTTTCTTTTCCAACTTGGGGAGATTTCTGCCTCGGAAGGCGCCCATTATGCCTGATGGACCCATAAGTGTGCATAAAGCTCAATCCGTGCCGCAATGTATGTGATCATGTTAAAGACGATTTCTTGTCATCGTAGGTGCCTAGCGCAAGGGATGTCACCATAGAGGAGGGCTGTGCCCCTGTATACAGTGACATGGGCGTCTCTGTGGAGTCGACACTAGTCCTGTTAAATTGGTACGAGTGTGGCTTCAGATGGTGGCGATAGGAAATGAGTGGGGTAGAAGGCAGTGGTTAGGCAAAAGCAGCCAGGCAGACAGACAGTATAATGCGCATTCGTGGAAAGGCTGCGCAAGTGCCACATAAAAACAGATGAAGGGGCAGTGCTCCAGCCGAACTAGCACGAACAAAATATAAGTACGTATACAGCCATATCTCTAACATTTTTGCTCACAACAACTTTCTTCTCAGCTCCACCAAGCCTCTCTACAACTAACAAATGGCCCCCTTTTCGATCTATTGTATTCTTCATGGCCGAGACTAAGCCCCAGCCGCATTCCAGACTTGACGATGTCGTCACAGACCCAGTCGTCGTGGATACAAGCTTAGCGGCCTCTTCTACCCATGGACCTAACGATAAGCAGCTCCCAACGATGCACAGAACACAGACCAGCCTGAACCCAGAAATAGCCGTCAGCGTAAGATGCAGCGATTGATTATACGCCGCAGTTCCGCTAACACCCAACTCCACAGCCTTCAAGGTTCCTCATGCCGCCCACCTTCGACGAAGACGCTCAACGTCCGGGAATGAAGCAGGAGGCAATTACAGATCCGACGCGTTATCCATGGGCGTTGTGCTGACCTTGTTAGATACCGACGACAGGCATTGATCCCCCCGCTACTCTCCAAAGCTTGAAGCTGGACACAGACAATCTCACCCGAGGCGTGGTTCCGACAAACAAGCTCAAGAGTCTTGGCAACGAGCAGGATGGGGCTACTGCAGCAAGGGAGGCGAACGAATTGATTGCATGGTACAAGCAAGAGGAAGCAGACGTCATGGTATACTTAGCTCGTCACGAACAAGCCGGTCGAGAGGCGAAGATCGAGGAGGAGGAGCTGGCTCAGCAGGAGAGAAGCGATTTGCAAGTTAATGCCGAAAGTCGGTCTTTCAGCAGCCTCGAGCAGTTGGCAGAGAACATCAGGGTCCAGGTTCTCACGCTCAGCGACATCAAAGACTTTGGAGAGTGCAAGAAGACGGCGACAAAGATTATTTTGCAAGAGAGGTCTATGATAAAGGGTCCACGAGCATACGCGGACACCAAGAAGCTCGACCTTGGAAGCCAAAGGGATGAAGATGCCACCGGAAAGGATGGCAAGAAACTTCCGGAAGAGCAGCCCGACATCGAAGCTGGAGAGCCATATTTGGGGGATTGAGAGTAGCGTACAAGGCTTGGTACACTCGGTGCTGGTCTTGCAACAGGACCGGGAGGTGACCTTGAACTTCAGATGGGGGCACAGCTGAAGGGCGACCGAGCTTGAAGGTACTCAACTGACCTACTGTTCTTGCTGCATGCATTTGTCAATCTGAGGCTCATCAGGATAGGTGTCAGGCGCTATGAGATCTTTCAGGATGCGAACATCCCAACCAAGCAGGACTGCTTCTTGGAATTTGGCGTGAACGGAGTCTTCATTGCTATGCTAGAGTCTATCTATCATACCTTCCGACTCTTGTTGGACCTTGTTTCTTCAGCAACGAAGGAAGTTGTAGGCGTCTCGGTGATGACACTAGCCGGACGAGACTTCTTCCAGTGCGCGGGGATGGGGTTCAACTCTGCAAGCGCTTTTTTGATGGTAGATTGTCGAATATTTAGACCATAGTCCAATATATTATTCATGGCATCCTTGCATTGTTGGATGTCTGGTCTCTCTGGGCCCTCCATGAAAGAAACATTCCTGAACTTCGACATGATGTAGCGCTGCCTTCTTTCAGAGTACCACATTATATAAAACACGGCAGCTCGTGGCGAGACAGCCCCGGTGAAAGCGACTGCATCTGTAGTCGCAGGGACCTGCGAAGGAAAGGCCTGTTTAAGCAGCCAGCGCAGCGACTCAACACTATGGACACCGCTGCCCACTGCCTGGTTCTCGGCAACGTATAACACCCCTCCAGTAGCTTCGGATTTGATCTCGAGCATTAGGAAGGGAAACAGATTCTCCCTGGTCGGCTGCGAGTAGGGTTGTGCTCTTCGATGGTCGACAACAGCCATCTCTTCGCGTGTCCAGTCGGACTTGTGGCCAAGAGGGTGGCCGTAATGGCGGTCTGGTTTCGGCGCGGAGAGTTGGTGTGGATACTGGGGATTGGACGGCAAAGGGTCGGTACTCCATTGGACATTACGTCCTTCCGCGGATGCCGCGGCGCTTCACAGGGAATGCCTTGGTTTCTACGATGTCGGATGCTTTCCCTTCAGCGCAGTCCAGGAGATCGATCGCCGCATCCACAACGTCGAATACTTCTGCCTCCGTCAATGGGGGAGAGTCTCGCCCTTTCAGAATGTGTGTATCCAGCAGCTTCCGGATCTCGACCTCTTTCGCTATTTCCCTTCCTGAGGGGTCCAAGATGATGTCATTCCAGTAAATCAATGAGCGATATAGAGGATCTGATGTGCTCGGTCTTGTGTTTGAAGTGGAAGCGGCCGAGGCAGGTCGCTGTCCATTCTGTTGCGACAGTTCGGTTCGCGCAGGTGCCGAACTCGGACGGTCAATAAGCTCGACGATAGGCGCAGAGGCCTCGGTCCTGAGAAGACCCAGCGGAGGGGACCCCGGGCGAGGGACCTGCGATAGCCACTGGCACACTGACAAAGTAAACGAGGGAGTTGGCGACTGCAGCCGACACCGCTTCTTTGACGACGCGCAATGCGGATCGGGATCTTCAAGGGCTCGCTTTGGCTTGGGCGTTAGCTGTGATGGAATGCTGCCTGGACAATTGCTTGGGCGTTGAATGTGGGAGAAGAGGGTATTGTCGACTGATGAAGCTGGTGATGGCAATGGCAATGGCGCCAGCCGAGGGTGCTTGCTCGCAGACGAGCGATCAGGATTGGAATCGATACTTCCAAGAGAGCGTTTGAGAGACCTCACAGGCTGTGGACACTGCACAGCTGGAGTCATAGCGAAAGAAGAAGAAGAAGAAGAAGAAGAAGAAGAAGAAGAAGCTGGGGCTTGGGCAGAGGCAGAGTTAAGAGAAGGTGAAAGAGAAGGAGAAATTGCGTTGCGCGCGCGGCAAAAAAGAAAAGGACCCCGCAGTTTCAAGAGGAGTTGCCCGAATTATGTTGTAGCCACCCGTACTCGGCTTCTACGGCCGACCACAACTACTATAGTAACAATAGCAGCAGTAGTGCAGGGAAGGATGACAAAGATGGCGAACTTCTTGCTTGTCTCCTTCTCGAGAGTCACAAAGGCGTATATCAAGATGAAGGTAATATCCTGCACCGCGTGGATCCCCGCAATAACAAGACGCATGATGGCAAGGAGCGATCTGAAAGTGAAGGCCAGTCAGCGGAGTGTCTTGGAACTTTGGAAGCGAGAGTAATACATCTTACGCAAACGAGAGACCCAACGGAAGAAGGCCCAAGCACATCTCTGGAAATGGTAGGTAACGAGAATGTACTCTGCCGCCCGCAAGAATAGACAGAATTACAGTCTTGGCACGGAGTACACCCCAATGATCTCACGTCAGCGTGCCACTCGATCCCTAAGTAGCCTCGCGCCGAACCGTGAGGCATTTCATGTTTTCGCCCTCAAAGCATCTATATGGCACAGGACTACCGCCGTCCGGCTTGCAGCCTTGTGTCGTGCAAGGCTTTGAGCTGAGCAGCACGTTTTTTGCGGAATGTCGGACCAACTACACATTATTGTTGCTCATTCGGTCTTCGGGATAGCAATGCATTCACAGAGTGGTGCGGATAAATGGTGAAAGAAGGACGCCTAGCCCCTGTAGAAGCGTAAGAAAAATGGTGTGAGTCCATTCGCTGAAACCTCCGGCTGACAACCGCAACTAGAACAAAATGGAGGATGAGCGGCTTACACACCTTGTTACTGTGCCGGATGACAGCGTCGATCGACATGCCCGCCCAATTACCACTCGGCCAGGTTGACGGGAGCTGCTACGACCTTGAATAAAAACGTGTCCATAAGCCCATGCAGTCAATCTTACTACGCCTTTCATTTTATTGGCGGAGAATGAATCATGTGTCTGGGCTGGTGAGATGGTTTCATCCAGGGTGTTGTCTGACATACAGTAACCCTTCAATACAATTCCCTCGTCGTGTTCTTTAGTCATTTCAGACACTCTGCCCCTCTTTTCAATAGCTCTACTCTTTGATAGCTAAGCCGATGATATTATGTGCTCACGTTGCGCTCGTTACACGCCGACTCTGTGTCAGTAGCTTGGGTGTCGCCGAAAGACCCTCTTTTGACCCCGGGCCATGTCTAGCTCGCAAATCCGTGCCCTTGCCCCGGGTGAGAGCTCCGTGAACCACAATGGCGAAATCCTCAGCGCTTCTTTGACACTGCTTGTCCTTCCATCTGTTTTCGTCGCTTTGCGTGTGGTCTCGAGATGCATGTCCAGAGCTGGCATCTGGGTATGCTCCTCCTCTATTGCCTTGTCTATGTCAGGACGATTTGGATGACGGAGAGAAACTGACGACCATCAGTGGGATGATGTGACAGTAGTAATTGGAATGGTGTGTCCCCAAGCCAGAATGTGGAGGCTTGATATTTCATGGAGCCTGGACTTATCATACCGCAGATGCTCTCCTGGGGCCCAAATATCGTCAACATCTTAGGTACGAAGCCCTACGTCTGGTGGATTAGTATCCCTGACAAAATTCATAGCATCTCGAAGGTCACTTGGACATCGTTTCACCGCGCTACCCCCGGCAATCCGAACATCTTACTGGCGACACATCTATGCTTTCCAAGTTCTGTACTCACTTAGCATATCTTTCGTAAAACTCTCAGTGTGAGCATTAGCGGATCTCTTCTCTTCTGCGATCCAAGTAGTTGTTTTGACTGACTTCCATGCCAAGTATTCTATTCCAATACCGTATCTTCCCGGTACGCTCATTCAGGCGGATACTGATTGCTTGTGGAATCTTCGTTCTTTTATTCGAAACCGCATCGAGCCTCGTTTTCGTCGTCCCATGCACACCTGTTCATAACTTCTGGACCAATTACAGTGACCCCCGTGCCGTAGGGGAGCCCAGTCACTGCATTAATTACATCAAATTCTTGCTAGTCAATGGGGCCATAAACACAGTAACGGATTTCGCGCTGTTAGTTCTGGTGAGCAATGTCCTTCTCATGGCTTATTACGGGATTTTGACAGGAATGGAAGCCTCTACCAATGCTCTGGCGGTTGCGAGCAAACCACCTACAGAAATCTATCCTGACTGGCATCTTCGTCACTGGTTTAATGTAAGCACTGGTTTTCTCTTTTTCGTGGGGATACCTTGAGACTGAGGGTGTTGATGCAGTGTCACTGCCGTAAGTATGGTGCGGCTGGTCGTGATAGCGCGATACCATGGCGTCGATACTAATGATGTCGATTTTACTTGTGAGTACCTCTTGGCTGCAACCCATCATCTCACCGCACGACCCCAAACACTAATGACGTATTGCAACAGACAAATTTGTCACAACTTGCATTTGGACGGCCGCCGAGCCCTCAATTGCTGTAGTATCTGCCTGTTTGCCCTCATTGCGGCCGCTCTTCGTCCGCATCATCTGGGGGAACTCCCAGAGACCCAGTCACTGCGAAAATCAATACTTTAGCTCTTCTAAAAACGTAAATTCGAAGTGGCGAAGCGGTAGTAAGATGCATGATCGAAGATTCAGCCGGCTGCCGGATTTTGCAAGGGGACCGTGGTCGAATAATGTGGCTGTATACGGAGGCAAGGGGGTGCAAGGGCCCGACGAGGAGGTTTTGGATTTGAGCAGTCCTAGGGAAGAGGAAGCGGAGACGCCGATGAATCGTATTAGGGCAAAAACGACGGTTGTACTTACGGTTAGTGAGAGGGTTGATTGGAGGAATGATTTGTTTTGATGGGTCCGGGAACACGGAGCTTGAATCGGCGTTTCCTGGGAGGCTCTTCGTATGTAAAACTTGATATTAGAAAAAGGTTGGATAAAGATTACCCAAGAAATGCTCTGACGGTGAGTACGTCCATCATGATTTGCAAAATCTACTACTGCAGCCAAACTTGTTGAAAGAGAAAACTACCCTTCCACTGAAGCCTAGTCGCGAATAGCACCATTTATCTTGACAAGGATGGAGATGAACCACGCAGAGGCAAGGCCTTGAACGGAGACTTCTTGGGTGGACAAGCGGGAAGAGGCGTGACTTTGTTGCCCTAGTGATGATTCCACTCTGCGCAGGGCTGTCTCTGAAATCCTCTAATCAAGGACCTGGAGACTGTGAACTAATTGATACTAAGTCTGATGACTTCCAATAGGATCCTTCTCTCCAACTATTCTTGACTCCTTAGCTCGCCCATTTGACAACAAACCATGGAGCCATGCCGTGACAGGATCACGAAAGCTGCCGCTGTATGACGTGTCTGAATCAAGTTTCGACATGAGGGTACGAGGACTCAGAGATGACGAGGCCCTTGGCCATTATCACAATATAAGTGTACTTGGTGGCCGACGTAATAAGAGCGACCGGGTAAGGGGAAGTTGATCGGCGGGATAGGACCTAGCTGTCGTGCTGTCAAGTCTCGAAGGCCTTTCTATATGAATCATGATGATCAATTCGATAACAAGGATATGGAGGTTAACAAATCGGAACGAAGTAACAGGAAACCCTTGCGGGTCCTACTAAAGGTAGCACCCACTAAAAGTAGCGCAACATCAGCCCTACATACTCAATGAGTAATTGTGCGAGGCGGTGGATCCCTCCATCAAGCTGATAGCAACGTTAATGCAATACAACTCGCACCAGCTCTTTCTACGTACTAAGGTGCATGCTTTTGCTTGACTAACTCAACGCGATAGCGAGGCCGCTGCATCTTTGATGGTCGAAAGTGACCTAGGAAACAAGCGGGTTCCTACGAGACCTTGATGCAATTCGACAGATGTCTGGAACCCTGGACGAGCCAACCGGCCTTTCATCCTGTTATTGTAAGCTCATTGCCATGACTGAATGACTAGATGACTGGATGAGAATTCTCGTTTTTGATTGTCACCAGAAAAACTCCATTGTATCTTGTGAAGACTGAGCGCCCAAAAACTACACGTGTATCACTCAAACGGCCTATGGAACCCAAAAAACCCATTCTTGGTACCGCAATACTTGGACGATACTCTACTGGATAGTCACACTTGAGATAGGCTAGGAGACATCGGCTTGAAGATTGCGACTGGCGCCGTACCTGAGCTGCTGGCGGCGCTTCATGACAACCACTTTGTGTATACTGATCGGTAAGCGTGGCTTTGCATGCTACCAGCCGACATTCTCATGCCATAGCCAAGGCACATGCTGAGCCTGAAAGCGTCGTGACCGATCACAGCATTGCTGATTTATGTTTTAGCATAATTGCACTGGGACACTGCCGTAGTGTTACTGCGGTGGCGTGCGGCCATTCATTCAAAATGCTGATCCATCTGAAGAAAGCTACGCGATCTGTGTAGCATTTTTCAGAGGTCCCGAAGCATATTCGATTCTGAGACGGGGACCACCAACGGACATCTGGTCTCATAGGGCGGCAGTACGCATTTGAACAGGGCTTCGCTTTGATCTTCTTAACAGACTGATCGCGCAAACGATTAGGCTTATAGGTGGCCAAGACAGGCATATATGCAGTCGTTGGAGTGTTGTCCTTAATGGTGATTATTACCGCTTCTAAGTTTTTAGCACGTAAATCAGCCGCTTTCAATCTTTCCCTGACAGTTTTGCGCAATCGCGTCGCACTCGGGACGTTCAAGAAATACGCTGCTGCGATTGACTATTTTTTCCCATTTCGTTTGTGCGTAGATTGGCATTTGAAATTAAAGGATGGGGATTTCAGTGCAAAAGAGACGAACTCGCATTCAAGCAGATCTGGTTCTTCCATCGTCAGATGGGTGATTTCTTCGAAGAGCTATGCAGAGCAACCCTATGAAAGGATGCAGACGAAAGCATCTTGTGCGAAGGAAAGCGACAAATGTGGGGCAGGCAAAGACGAAAGGAGAAGTGTGCTGTCCAGGATCGAGCCTGACGGACTGCCTGAAAGAATCCCGTCAGAGCATAACGAATTCAATGCAACAGAGATGGGTGAAGCTTGGCTATGTGGCCACCAATTTGTTGTCTGTATGTTGTACTTCGTATCGCTTGCTGCACCGCGCCTGCGCTTGAGCCAGTGGATTCAAGAGGATCCCGAGACCCAAATAGCTGTACAAACTACTCGAATGAGTGGAAGTAGCTTGTACTGCACGGCGACGAAATGAACAACTGGCGAGAGATTTTGCGCCTAACGTGCCGCAGTATTGGCTGCAGGCCAGATTTCAACAAGTGTGAGCGATCTATGCTATATCTTGCAGATCTGCGCCGCAATCTGGCGAACACTATTTTGGGAAGACGCTTGCAGGCTGCAATTCAATGCAATGCAATGCAGCTTCAGAAGGGTCTAAAAATACCGTGGTCGAGTACGGGAAATCGATCGTGCTTGCAATTCTGAAACAAGGCTACCGGCATGGAGGCTGTGCAAAAAACTTGTACCTAACACATTGCGGTTAGGGTTTTTTCATTCTTGCTTAGGGTAAACTCGATACGGCTATAGAAAGCCTCTTTGCAGAATCACTTGCATGTTCGCTGGATACTAATGGAAGGAAGTGTTGGCGAGGCGTGCAGTTGAGGAGCACGACAATTCCTCTGCATCCAACGTCAACACCGGCAGATGCAGTCCCTGATTTGCGGTTCCAGCCATCTTCCACCACTGACCCTCACGAGTGTTCCCCTTGCCCACTCGTTACTTTTCCTACTCGCCATCTGGAGGCAGCCCGATCTCTGACCTTCTCTGTAAATGCTGGACTGTTGACATTGTAAGGCTTTACTCCGTCCTGCTCTAGGCTAGAGCTCAACCCGTGAGGAGGTATAGCAGCACTGAACTGGCATAAGCATTCCGTTAGTGACGAAAGGAGACACTATTGCTTGACTACGCCGCCCCAGTACCACCTACGCCTCCCAGTTCCCCAAGACCTAATTCTCAACAGCGACTCCTGGTGCATCACCTCAGACAATAGCAATCGCAGTTGATATCATGAATGCAGATAGTCGGCTTGGGACCCTAAATGTGTATGGATAATACCATACTCGGCTTAAGAACAGAGGCATCACTGCGACTGTGCTAGTCACACTGCACGTGGGATGATACGTTGTGCCATGTGGCGTTGGAATAGTAGCATTGTGCAGGGGGTGTTTTTGTTGATGGGTGCATTCGCAGGAGGTGGTAGACGGGGGTGGGAGGCAGTATGGGTGTAGTTGGAACCAGCCAACGAGTATCACAGACTCCCATCCTAGGGTGTCGGGGGTTGTGTGGTGGCCTTGTAGGGTCGACTTCACTTAGTCATGGTGCAGACCATGCTGCTATGTAACTCAATGAGCCGTCGCGGACAGATTTGGTTTGACTGATGGTAGTAGGGTACCGATTGTAGCAGGTTTCCGAGTGGGAAGTCGTACATGTCTTTCTATAATCGTGGTGGTGGTGGTACTTTGCCTTTGTGCTCGACGTGATGAGGATACTTCGCCTGGTGTATATAAACCTGACTCTAGGTAACGTAGCTTTTGCACCCTCAGTCTCGCGCCATAAGTAGACGAGACGCTGGGGTGCAATGGCAGTATACTTAACACCCATTTCTTGAAGTCTTTCGCATGCGTTAGTTACATTTCTCCCTAGATGGACTGTGAGCTACAGTCTTCAAGAAGAACGCAAGGGACTCATTTACGGAAATTTGCACCCGTGAGATAGAACTGTCTCTGCGCCGGAGAGATGTCTACGTCTAAGGAGTCGAGAATGTGCGCCGAGGTTAAGATGGATTGAATTACTCGGTCGTAAGGGGATGAGGGAACGCTTTGCGTGTTTTGGACTGAGCGATGCTGGGCCAAGTTTGAGCTTATGAAAGAGTTACTTGTGTTTGTGGAGGTAGACTGTCTCTATTCTCAGTCGGTTATTGTCCGAGGTCAGAGAGCCGGGCGGGTTCGCTGTGGGATTCGAAAAGAGTTCAGATTGCAGGACTTGTTATATATAATCGTTAGGAAATGTTATATACATTTCTCGACGATAGAATGATAAAACATGATTGCAACAACGGCAAAGCGTGTCTGTCGACACGATCACGCGTGAACCAGAGCCGTCCCTTGCGAGATATATATTGCTGCCGTGGAGGCAATGTTCATCTGTTCCTGCTTATCCATCCAGGCGCCCGAACCAACCGAATAGACCGTCTTCGTCCCGTCCTCCCACACGTCTGTGCTATCGGTGCCAATGTTGGGGTTAGCATTCGCCCAGCCGCCATCGGGCTTGCCATCCGTTTGCACGATACAAGTGGGTATAATGGCACCAAACGTCTTTAAGCATTCGTCTACGGTGGGCACGGGCATGTGGTCGTTGTGGAAGACCATGGCGCGGCAGCTCCCGACGTCCACCTTTGTCCAGTCGTCGATGGCCCAGGCCTCAAAGGGGATCTTGTCGCACATTTCCTGCGCGGCGGCCGTGCAGTCGGATTGGGAGGTTTGGACTTTGCCCCCGTAGACCCAGGTTTGGGAATTGGCGCAGCCTTGGACGGGTTCGATTTGGCGGGGATAGAGCAGAGAATTCAGAGCTACGGGCAAGGCGGCGCAGATAGTCGGGGATGCGAGGAGGCCGAGGAGGAGGAAAGTAGTTATGACTGAAGGCGTGACATAGGGAGGCCGGGAGTGGAAGTGTTGAAGGTGGTTTGTCATTATGAAAGAGGTGGACGGGGTGGGATAATAGAGAGTATTTGGTCCTTGCGGGCGGTGAATCGATCAATGATCTTGAGTTCAAAAGATGAATAGGGAATCAGAAAGCGTAGGGGCCAGCCCGGAAGATGATAATCTTATTAGAGTGATCAGATACTGTAGGCTGATGAGGAGTGAGTGAGGGAGCTCTTCTGCAATCTATATAAAAGCAGAAGCTGGCCGTTTCCGTCTCTGTATGAAACTAGATCGAGCCGTGTGGGGCGGAGTTGAGCCCGTGACCCCAATGTGGAACATGTTAGTAACAATAATATCCCTAAGGTACCTTACGTCAGCGCATACAGCAGACATGGATAACTGATGATAGCTCTGCTCCAACCGATTGTGTTCGATGACCAAGGACAAAGTTACTTGAAACCAACGGCACGGCTTGTCATCACGCGACTCCAAGCATTCGACAATCGATAAGACTCAGCCACAGCCAAGAGCGCAGTGGACAATCTGCGTTAACTCCAATAGGTCTCGCTGAATTCCATCCCGTACGTCTAAGGCAGGGTACCACAGTCAGTCAGAGTCTGGCCATACGGCATGTGGGGGAAAGATACGGTGGGTCTTACTCTAAAGCATGGAAACACAAGATAGGTCACATGAAGGATGGCATTACGGCGTACTGAGGGTGGATCGATGCTCTTGGTATCAAACAATTGATAGGCGTCAATTCAAAACCACAGTACATCATTATTGTATCCAAACTTGACGTGGCCGGGTGCTCTGTCATAAATATCCACTTCACTTTTCTCCTTCATGTAAAGATTATTATGCCACATCAATTCTGAGGTAAGAAAGCATAGAAGGGTATTCGTCTTAATGGGAATGACCGAGGGGCACTATAATCCTGATTGTTTTCAATATCACGATTTTGTTTTAGAGACACTTTACAGCTCCAATCGTGTTATACTAATGCAAGCCAAAGGTGAGTAAGCTAGAATGTTCCGAAACCTTCCCGCGCATCTGAAGCAGGGTATAGTAATATTAGGTACAGCTAACAGGAGCGCGGGACAAAGATAGGTAAGAGAGTGTGCGCCTGGCTGTGGGGGTTACGTGGTGGGCTTCGGGACGTTATAAAGATATAGATTGACTGGTGTGGGTTTGGCGGATGGCTGCGGTTTTGGTATCAACTGACAATCAAGTAACTTTTACTAGAAGTACTTCTACTCTAGTAGAACTGCAGATCGATCGGGTCATATGCAGCAAGACCAAGATCGTAAAGTAGCCGCACACTGGTCTTTTAACTAATACGAGGTTACTACATTCCCATGATGATGCTGTCAAGTCCCACAGAGGCGAATAGAGAATCCCTTGCGCACAAGAACCTGGAGATAGGCATGTACTTCTCATAGAGCGCGATGCCTCCTGCTTTTCCAAGCCCCCTTATTAATTTAGTAGTTTCCTACCCGCTCAAATAAGAATCCATACCCGTCCCGCCATACTTTACCCTCATGTCATCCCTTGGCACCCCCCACATCTCAAACATGTACGAAAGTACTTGGTAACCCCCGCATTCTCCGATCTATGTAGAACCCCGTTATTCGGATCCGTAGATCAGATGGATAGCGTTTGCGCCGTCAGTCTAATTCCAAGGGGCGCCGCTACATGGCCGCCAGGCATCGAGTATAGAAATCCACCATTCACAGACGCGCGCTCGCGTGTCAGCTATGTTCTATTCTATAATGGGCGTGGCGCACACCGTATTCTATTAATCGTACTTGCGCCCTACATCAGCTTGGCCGTTCTACTAGGGAAAAGGCGGTGTGCTGTCCCCACGCGCTTTCGTAATCTCTGGTGCGGTAAGAATGCGGGGATGGCTTCTCGAGGTTTCAATCCAGGCCCTGGCACCGTCCAGCCAAGGCACCATAATCAGACAATAACAGGTTTTCTGCACTTCGGTCACTATGTTGGATTGTTGGAGTGGTACGGTGGAGATGATAGAGCGTACCCAGTTGAGGGCGCAGCATCGATCGGTCATTGGACATGGTGTGATCGAGACTTTGGAGAAGAGATGATAATTAGGGAGAAGGCCGCAGCAGAGAAGGAGCTGGAGTTGGAAAGGGTCGGATGCCTTTGCGCCATAGCACTATGTGCGCCGCCATGGATCATGGGAGCTGGAAGGGGCCAACAGAAAACATTGGCACTTGTAATGCTTGGGTCGAAAACACAATGGCCAAGCAGTGTCTGTCCTCAAGGCTCAAAAATCCGGGACATGGTTGTAGGTCTGTTCGACTTGGCGTTTTGGATCTCTCTAGGAGTAGTATACATTGGCTTCGAGGGGTATCCGATCAATCTCGTCAAACAATACAGCTCCAGCACCTTCTGAACATGCCAATTTTGCGCACGATTCTATCTCCGATCCTTGATCCGGCGCAAATTCAACGATAAGTTGAACAATACACCTTTCTCATCTATACCACCCGTCTATACAACCTTTTTAACCACAGCTTCATTCAAAGCCGGCTCCTAACGTTCCGCGTCAGAAGTGGCATGCTTGCAGCCATCTTCAAATTCAGACCAGCTGTCAAGTAAGTCAAAGACAAAGTCAAACCAGAAGGGATTCCTCGTTGCCCCAACAAGACGCCAGATACCATCTGTGTCAAGCATCTTCTGAACGCTGGTGCAAACTGCTTGAGAGACTTTCGTCACCTGAATAATGTTCCTCGTAAGACGATGTTCTGGCTCCTTAGTAGAGAGCCTTGATATTTATATGATATCTGGAACGCGGAAATCTGCTGACTCGTGGCCAACGAATCGCTTCTTCGCCGCGGCTACGATGCCTAGTCGAGTCGTAGGGGCAGGGATCTCTAAAATGGAATAGGGCTTTTTTTAGGGTGAATCGAACGGGCTCTTAGAGATCTCTAGGATATATCCTTTGAAGGGCTAGAAGAAAACAATCCTGGCTGGTCTTTAATGCATTGCCGGTGTGTCCTGGTCTGTGGACAGGAAGGTAACGACCAGTAAGACTACTTCGAAAGACGGCGCATTCAAAGGTCAGATCTAGGAGAGAGGAAGATGGTTGAAGGAAGTGCAAAGTAGGAGTATTCAAAGCTCTGCAAAAACCTTCATTCGACGAAGCAAGCAGTAAGAGTAGAGCAGTGGACTGACATTGATATTTCGGTCAATTTCCGAGGCTATTAACGCTCCGGGCGCTTATTGTTGACGGCTTACCTTACCACTATTTGCTGGGGTCCTGTTAAGGTGCTAGTACAATGTATACATAGTACAAGGCCATGAGAAATACAATAATAATAGAAAGGGAAAACCAGCATAGAATCCGAAAATCACACGATGGGCAACACCTCCAAGTGGCACACTCATCACTGTTCCAAAGCTAACAAGGGAACTGAATCTACATCTCATTTTGCTGGGCGAAGGAAACCGCCAAGGTGATATGATTGCTCAGGATATCGAGACTGTCAACGACTTGTTAGCATTGTAGGAATCAAATACCAGTCATGGACATATCTGTTGTCATTTTACACGATCTCAAATCCCCAACATTGATAAACGATTAAACGTGTATATTGCAGACGGGCGTTGCCGTCCCTTAGGCGGCCGGACCTACTGGTGTAGCCATGAAGCCGTACTTTGGGAGCCCTTGAAGACCATGAAAATGATTTGAGGCCAGGTCTTCTACTACAATAGGCCATAGTTCCAACCATCAATATCCGTTTGAAAAAGATACCCAGAGCACACATTAACCGATTTTAATGCATTGCTAGCGCTGGGAGCACAGTCTATGTCAAGAACAGCAGGCATACAAAGGCCACGTAATGAAAGGCGATAGATCAGACTTCACACATATCATGCCGTCACGCTAATGACGCTGATATCCAAACGTGGCTCTAGTCAGTAGTGCGGATTGCGACCCCTCTTCCCCCCTGGCGGCCCCATAAATATGCAGCCGTGACCGTAAGGAATGTGAGGCCTCCCGTGAGCCCCGGGAACAGGCCAATACCGCGACCAGACACGGATTGAGAGCCTGAGCTCTCCGGCGGAAATTGCACAAGGCTGCTGCTGAAGATGGTCTGTTTGAGAGAAAGAACGTATGAACAACCTTGGTCAATCTGTCCAAGGGCCCGATGCCGCCCACACGGGTGATAGCCTTGGGGAAGAAGGAGAGACTCACGGCGATCAGTGTTGCGGGGAGATACACCAGCGCGATGAGGCTGGCGACTCTCATGGTTTTAGAGTCCTTGCGCGCATTTTGGGTGACCCCGAGCATGGACCTCGACTCGCCGGACGCTGCCGATGCAAAGTTATTTAGAGAGAAGACGTTTTGATGGACGACTTCGTCGTTACGGTAGTCGAGTATCTTGAAGAGCTGGGGCACATAATCAGAAGTTTTGTGCTTTGCTGGTCAAGAAGATCTTCGTTCTCACGTACGATTCTGCTAGTGCTCTCCGAAGAAGCTAAGAGTATGGATAGTCTTTGTTTGTGACCCTTTATCCTGTCCACATGTTGCTGCAGTTCGATTTGAAATTCAGATTGTGATGGAGCGGAAAATTGATGGCTGGGGCCCGATCCTTTGGAGATATCTTTCGAAAGCTGGATGGCGCTCTTTATGGTATTCGACTGCGCATCTAGAGTCATGAATGCTCGCCGCAACTTCGATCGAAGAGATTCCAATAACTGACAATTCGAGAAGCACGCAATGTCGTTCTATGGATCAAGTCAGTCCACAACGTTTCCTAAATGATTAGGCGAATAGTTGAGGTCTTTTTTCCTCCACTGACTTACCAATTCTGAGTATTGCTCGTTTAGGTACTTCAGGTATGAGTGCCAGTTGCGTTGACTAGAAATCAGAAACAGTGCATGAAGGGCTGCAGGGTGTGATCTTGCTCTAGGAAGCGTAGGGCAATTGTGCCTGCTCTCTGAGAATGCGCGTTGAAGCTGGCCTTGAATGGACCTTGGTACTTGAAATAAGATCCATGTAGAAACGCCACTATTAAAGCAGTACCGCTGGTATACCACTGCATGCCTAAGAGACCAGGGGTCTGTAAGCTCATCTCTGTAATGCTCTTCCATGTGGCGTACGCTGTATGCGATTTCTGCGTCGAATCAGGAAGGCATACTCATTCGAAGAACATCTTACCGTAGCTCGCAACTGAGCCGTCTCCCTCTGACACGTAGATGCGGCGGAAACAAGTCGGAGTATTATCTTCAATGTCAGAGGTCTTGAATCCCAGTTCCATTACAAGGTCCAAGAAAGCGGGGAAAGGTGAAAAGAATTGGCACAGCATGCAGAACATGTCCTTTGAAATTCTAAGCCGGCTCCATGTATTGGCCTGCGAGATGATGCTTGTAGTGTTTCAGCTACTAGACGGCTGAGGCCCACATTGGGCATCAAACCTACTATATCCTGCTCTGGAAAGAACAATATGCTTTCTGGCACCAAGATATAATCGATCGCGTATATCAGTCCCAAGTCGAGCTTTGAAAAGCAAAACTGGGGTGGCATGTAAATACCTCCAACTCTGACCGTAGGTCAGAGACATCTTTGATGATCATTTTGTGCAGGGATGAGGCATCTAAGTGTAGGAGGTCAGATCCGCAGAATGATTAGGAGATGCATAAGGGTTACCATCGTCAATATGCAGAAGCAATTCAAGTGCGGTTTTGGAAGACTCTTTGACAAAAAGAAGTGACGACCTTTTCTCCAACTGCTCTCGAAGATGATGGAGGTCATCTATGTAGGGTCTGAAAGTCTGAAGCTCTAAAGGGTATACTTCCCACCCTTGAACATGCTTCTGCTACATAGATTCAATAACGGGTTAGGCTTTCGGTAGGTAGAGAAACATCAACGTACAAAGTCGCTACCATCAGCCCCATTGTTTTGGACGGCTTCCGCTGTCATGTCCGCTTACTCGTAAGATAAGGGATGAAAGATTGAAAAGACCCCACAGGATGCGAAAAGGAGTAGATGGAGAATTTCCCTACCTTTAACAAAGCACTCTCCACCTCGTCGAGTAGCTTGCCACATCCTCTTGTCGATACAAGGCAAAGGCCACCTCACCTTGAGGTATGCCCGATAGGGTTACTCTCTCGCAGCATCTGCAGTGCCACCAATGAAAGGAAAGACCTTCTGCAGTAAGACGTCATCGGCTCCGACGAGGCTGAGAAGGACAAGGCCGCGGGGTAATATAAATGAGCGCTCGCATCATCTAATCTCTGCCATTTCCCGACAAGCCTGGTGAACTCCAAACAAAGGAGATTCGAGAAACAATGGCCCACGTCAATTCTACCATCAACAAGCGATACATCATCCGCGCGAAATTGAACGAGCTTCTCAAGAAGTTGTTCGGCAATGACTACACGCTCAAGGTATGACAGCCTTTGAGTGAAGGTCTCATCGAGGTATTCGAACTGAAGAATGAACAGGAAAGAGGGGACGTGCTCAGCCTTGCGGCAGCAAGAAAGCTCACCGACGTTAGTAGTGCATAAGCGCTGTTACGTGCAAGGATATTGACAGCATTACGTTGCAGGAAGAGATAGCGTCAGTGTCGAGCAAGGAGTGATTGCTTAAGCGGATATTGTGCAGAGTTAGAGCAGGGCGAGGCCCTGCTCTGCATGCGGGACTGCGGCTGATATGGTCCGACGATTTTCGCTACAGGGAGGTTGGCCTTACACTTGTGCAGTTACTCGGCTGTTACTTGGCTGGCCGTAAGGTAGACATGTGTAGAATCGCACAATGCAATGATTTTAATTGTCCGGGCACAGGCGTGTGTTCCCGGACAGTCAATGTTGTCACATGAAAAAAGAGAAAAAAGGGGGGGATCCGAAATGGACGGGAAGTCCTGGGGGCGCAGGATAGGGGCGCAGCGTAGGATTCGCTTAATTTTATCTAGCTACTTAGATTTTATATAATAGCCCCATGAAAATTTAAGTATCTTAATAATCTATATAGAACTTTTATTATATATAAATATTTTAATCTTATATTAAATTAATTGAATTAAGTCTAATATTTATATCTTATTTTATAATAATTAAAATTATAAATTTTATTATAGACGTATCTTCCTCTTTTTTTATAGATCTTATTATCGCGATTATAGACTTTATTTAAATATCCTATCTTTATCTTAAAAAAGATCTTTATTCTATTCTTTAACGTATAATTAATCGTATTATAAAAGCAAAGGGGTGTATGGTTAGTCAAGTGAGTGTGTAATTCTTCATTATTCTAAGTTGGAAAATTCTATCTAAGTCGGCCTACCAAGCACTTTCCCTTAGCCAAGCACTTGCCTTAGCCGATCTTGATTGGCTTAACAAATGCGATTTCGTGACAGCATCCACCGAAATAGAAGAAAAAGCGAGCGACCTCGCTGACTATATACATGCTGAAATATATAAAAAAACCTTTACCAATTAAGCAAATTCGTTAATAATAGCATAATAAAATTAACGGGAAGTTAATAATAGTAAAATCTTTTCGACGATTAAATCATATAATTAGAATATTAGTTAATAATTAAAAAACAATAATAACTATCGCAATATAATTAATTCTTCGTTATCGAGTAGAGGGGAATTATTTCTCGATCAACAATACTCGTTGAACGTCTGGATATAAGAATAATAAATAGATATAGTGTGAGCGTTATAATGAAGTAGCGATATTATGTTTTCTCGAACGATCTCTTTTTTTTACGAATAAGGTTAGCTGAGGAGATAGAGATATAGGTATAATAGCTCGAATTCTAGCTGCTTCCTCCTCATATTCCTTCACTAACTCAAAAGTATCATTAAGATCCTTAATATTATATCACTAATTATATTCAGAATCATATTCTTTTCATCTTATCAGGTATTCTATAGTCAAATTACGTTCTTAATAATTCGTTTATTAAGAAGCCGTTCGATTTCTAAGTTAACTATATTATTATCATTTATAGAAATAGGCGGGATATATTGAGGTCGAGGGCGTTGGAAAGAATCGCTCTATGGCGTAGAATAAGGCTTTAATTATGCTATTATAAAAATAGGATAAACTCTTTATTCTATAGGAACAGTAAGTCTATAAGCGAGTCTATCTATTCTATCCATTACCTGAAAAGAATCGATATACTATTATAATAGCTTATTGATAATGTCGAGAATAGATGAAATCTTATAATCTTTATATAGGCGGAGAAGCGTCTATTCTCTCATTCTAAGAAATATTAATTAATACTTTTTATCGTAGTGAAATTTATTAAACATTTGAGTAAAATCAATAATATCTTTAATCATAATTCGTGTAGAGATATAATCGATTTTAGCTAGCAATCGAAGTAAATTCAAAGACGTATTTAAAGTAAAACCATAGATCACTTCGCTCGATATAATATCACTTTTAGAAGAGACGGAGTTATTCAAGAAAGTTTATATTCGTAATAGCACTTTCGATTATAAAGAAGATCTATTAAAGGCATACACGAAGTATCTCAAAGCTATCTCAGCGATCTGATTAGTGCGTTCGCTCGCATCATTAATCTGCGAATAATAGACTATTGAATAAAGTAGAGAAATCTTTAATAATTTGAAGAGCGATTTCCAAAGCTCCGAAAGAAATTTCCTATCTCGATCACTAATAATGGCCTTTGAGATTCCCCAATTAATAATATCAAGTCGATTTAGTAGTGCTTTTACTCAATTAGATGCTTTTTAAGTTAACTTGCCAAAGATTAGTTAAATAACTTTTATGAACTTGTAGGTGATAAATATAATGCAATTTAATCTATGATTTAATAGAGGTAATGTTAGAATAAAGTTAATAGTTAAAGTGTGATAAGACACGGGCGGAGATAAGATTGGCTGCAAACTATCGTAAGATACATACCTTCTTATCTATAGCATTAAACACTCTAGGTAATATCGAATAAAGTCTCGCAAGTGCTTTATAATTCCATAAATATATTAGAATAATATGACGATCTCGTAGTATCTCTAAAAGCTAGGATGCTCTTATTTATATGTTAAAGTAAAAATATCCTTCATCAGCAAAGAGGGAATATAAAGTTATTATTAGCCCGTGATTCTATTAATATAAAAGATAAGATCTCGGTGAAGATGCTGCTCTTACTATTAATCCCTTTTCGGTCAAATTTGCTACTCTAGCTATTCTTCTTCTAATTCTTCTTTCGATCGAGACGAAAAATAGGGATTAGCATTAATAGTTAGGAGATACTTTCCCCGCATAAAAGGCAAAGAAGCTACGTTCTCGCTAGCTAGACTATTATTGGCATCGAGCTATAAAGATATTCTTTTTCAATAACCATTCTCTTAATAGTCTTGAATACACTTCTTATAAAATAAAGTATTTATTTCTATTAAGCTTACGGTGTAGAGAGTATCCAACTTCGAATAATAATAAGGGAGCGAATTATCTTTATTTAGACTTGTAAGCCTTGATAGAGCATTAGACACAATATATTCTTTGTTAGGTTTATAAGAAATAACTAGATTAAACTGCCTCAAGAATTAAGCAGCCCGAATCAAACGAATATTTATTCGCATTATTAATATAATTAAAATAATCGAATTTTGCTTTATGATATCGATGATAATAGAGTAGTCGATCTATATTCTCACAGGATACTTTAAAGATTCGACCATATATCTTATTTTCTTTAGATATCAAACAAGGCTAGCAATTTTTAATTTCGTAGGCTAATAATTTCTTTTTGCTATAATTAGAAGCCTTAACAGAAAAAGAATAGACTCCGTCTCTACACGAGAAGATTATTTATTACTCTTATATGCATTTAATTTAACATAAAAGACTATCGCCCTAAAATCAAATTTCTTTAAGATATTTAAGTTAACTTACAAAGTTCGAGTATTATTAAAGTATATTAAAATCGTAGGCTAAAATAATACTTCTTGAAGAAGCTAAAAAGAAGTCAATTGCTTCTCTAAAGCTACAGATAGTCTTATTCTAAAAGAGTGTTATTTTCTCTAACGTTTAAAGTTCGGTACTTTCTTAAGAAGTAGTATTTTAAGCTTTTATAAGGGCTATATTAATTATATATAGAAATAAACGTACTAACGTAGATAGTCGATTAATTCTAAGTAGTGTTCGAGTTCTCTTAAGATACTGGGATACTATAAGTTCGAGATAGCTTTAAGCTTATCTTCTAATGAGATTAAGCCGAAAGAATTAATTTTCCTATTTAGTAAGTTAACGTTCGAATATTCCAGAAAGACTTTTATAGAAGAAATAATAATATTAAATTTTACGAAAAGCTTAAATAGTTAATAAAGATCTTACAAGTGCTATTAAAATATTCTAGTACTCGTAATTATATTATTAACGTAGGCTTTTGCGTTAAGAATATATCGCAAGATCTTATCGATTTAGCGTTAAATATATACAATCGAATTTATATAATTCATAATTAGAACATTAAAGGTTTTCTAATCTCTATAACTTATAATAATCTATATATAGCGATAGTCTAAATGCACTCGTTATTGATAGAAAAAGAAAGTAATATCGATTACTAAAATAAAACCACATCTAGTTAGCATCTCAATTATATTCTACTAAAGAGATACTAAATATGTATCTCGAATTAGTAAGTTATTTAAACCTCGAATATTAATTACTAATCTTTCCTTAATAATGTTATTAAATAGTATTTTTCATATAACGAATATCGAATAGAAGAAGGGTGTGAAATCTTTAATTTATTTAAGCCTTTTCTATTCGTATAGCTTATTAAAGACTTTATCGACTACTTCCCGATCTCGTATATCTAAGAAATAAATCTTAGCTTTCTCGCTAATCTTGATTTATTAATTATTTGTTAGCGAAAGCTTTATTTATTTCTCTTCTAACACTTTAATAAAGTCTATATCTTACTAGATCTCTAAGAATTCGTTAACTAGATCGATTAATATAGTTCTAGTCTATGTATCCTCGAAAATCATAACTTTATTTAATAGCTTAGTTTCATTAGCTAGCAAGAAAGTTAATTAATTTAAGCTTAAGTTAATACTTAAATTTATAGCTATTTTCGTTAAGACGAATTCAAGTTCGATATTAATTTAAAAATAATTTTCGTAGTTCATTTCGAGAACATTTCCAAGCTTTAACTTCCTTAGAATTTAAATAGATATATTAGATTTATTTCGAATTAGAATTTCAATTATCGTATAATTAATCAAATAAGCGAATATTGCTAAATTCGTTTGTACTGCTAACTCGAATAAGAAATTATAATCGTTAGACAAATTGATTTTCTTGGTTGATAGAATTATCTCGCTATACGAGAATACAAAAATAAATAATTTGATATAGACCTTTCTTCGAATAAACTCGCCTCGGGGTCGAGCTATAATATTAACCGTAGTGCTATAACTTTTAATCCTTACTTTCTTATTAACTATATTAATAACAATCTCTTTAGACTCAATAATATTATTTTCAATAAGTATTTTAACACGTAAATTATCGATAATATACAATTCCCTACGTAGATATATAAACACTTTCCGACCTTAATTATCAATTTCAGAAAGATAGATATCTTACGTAATATACTTCGAAGTCTTATACTTAGAAGCATTAACCTTACGTACTCGCAAGAGTGTTTTTATTTTGAAGATAGCTATATTCGAATACTACTAAGAATATTATAATCTATCTATTAAACTTATACTATATTCGATATTAACATAAACTTTATTCTCTTAATTAATAAAATCGAGTTTAATTTCAATTATAACGTAAGTTTAACTTCGAAAAGTAAAATTATTTTTTAAATCCTAATTAAAAGCGGTGAACTTAATAATTTTTGTCTTATTAGCGAAAGACTTTACAAGTTACTTATTAGCGAAGTTAGAAGACTTTACAAGTACTACTTCGTTGGCATAGACGTGCTTCTTAGAATAGTTAACACGTAAATACCTATATAACTTAATTTTAAATAAGAAGAATTCCTAATAGTTTCGGCAATAGATTTCGATTTTCATAAAGTTAATAAATTAATTGTTATTTAACTATATAGAAAGCTTAGAATTATATTTAGAATTAATATAATATATCTTATTTCTATCTACTAGAGTCAAATGACTTTGGGTCAAAGTCATTTCCCGGCTACTAAAATTCGGACCCAAAGTCATTTGAAATCTAAATTCAAATGACTTTGGGTCGGAATTCACTAAAAAAAAATTCTGAATAGTACATTTTAAAGAGCGCGCTTCGGGCTAACTTTTGGTGTTTTGCTTACTAAGATCGGATGTATACTTTTTTCGAAATAAATTGTTGAAATAAATTCAAAAAATGTGCCAAGACCAGGGAGCGGGTACTCCCGAAGTGGTCTTGGCACTAATTCTCAATCTATTCCTCGGGCTATATATTAAATATAATATAGATCTAGAAAAAAAAAATAGTTATTGAAATTATTATTAAACATGAGAATTTCGAATTATTCAAATCGGGCTAGTATTAAGCCAGTTAGTATTAGGCTGAAATCTATAAAGACTTAGAGTTAATAGCTATTTAAAACCTATATATATAGATATTTAATATAATCTAAATGTATAAAAAAAAGTTAGTTATTTATAGTTTTATTAATATTAAGATTTTGAAATTTTCTAAATCGGACTAGTATTGAGGTAGTTAGTATTAGATTGATTTTTTAAGACTTAGATATAGTCGCGATATCTTAAAAATTTTAACAAGACTCGCTAAGTCCGATTTCTCTTATAAACTCCGAACCCTAAGATCGACGACTAACGAATTAGCCGCGTTTAACGCCTAGCGTCCGCACATATCAAATTTCTCGAACGATATCTTCTTCTTTCCTTCTTAATAATTCTTTAACAATCAACACATCTATACTCGATATGATCTAACCCACTATATCGAATATTCTCTTTCACCCTAAATAAATTACGTCATCGTTCATTAAGAGACTGGTCTATTAATTTGTAAAGAGTGTAAATTCGCTCTTATTTCTTCTCGAATTGATACACACTTCTTTGGATTACCTTATAGATTAACACCTAAAAATCGACGTTAAATTGAGATTGATATATCGACTATTAATAATCTAGTTACTCAACAATCTCAAATTGAGTCTAGAATTCAAGAATTTCTTCGTTCTTTTGATAATAGTTATTTAATTCCTATATTAGCTCTTTATTTTAATGGACTAGCGTGTTCTTATTGTTCATTTATTTCACGTTTAAGAACCCCTATTCAGAGTTATTATAGAGACTATCACGATTGGGAAAATCCTCGTAAAAGAGGTCATCGAAAAAAGAAATCCATATAAGATTTATAGGAAATCAACGTTCTCTGTCAACGATTCTTTCAATTCGACCCTGGAAATTAATATTTTAGGATTAATTCTATTAGGGCTAGCCCTATTAGAATCTTTACAAGGTCTAGAGTTGAAAGATCTCGAGAAAGTTCTTCGAATTCTTCTGAAAACGAAGAAAACGACTTCGATAGACCAAGATCTATTTCTCGAAGTTAGTATCTATCTTTCTTTTATCTATTAACTCTATTTATATTATATTTATAAATCTAACTAATATATATTATTATTATAGATTCTAGAGTTCAAAAAAGATCTCGAAACGAGATCGAGACTTCTACTCAAGGTAAATATCTATTCTATCTAAATATCTTTTATTATTTTATTAATATTTCTTTAATTGTCACGGTATTTCTGTATACCAAAGGCATTTCGGGAAGATCGGGGAAGGATCGGGCAGGCTAGGCCAAATTTGTATTAGTTTCCCCAGCAGATCTCCGCCACTGCGGCCCTTAGAATTTAACAACTTTCAATCATCAATCTTAGACCTATTTTCCATAACAACATGATAGTAACGCTTAATTTTAATATTAACTGACTATCGAATCGATTAGAAGAAGTCCTTTATTATTATATCTTACTTATCGTTATTGAATTTATTAAATAAGTAAGCTATTAGATTAATAAGATCTTATTAGCTTCTTTGTTTATTAAAAGCCCCCTTATTTTTATTAATTAGTCTTATAAATTAATACTAGCTACTTTAGTAGATAAATAAATACTTATTCTCGCATTTGATATCTAGGAGTTTATTGCTATCGATTATAAATATATTAATTTAATATCTAATGATATTAAAGAGATTTATAAGTATCTTACGTTTAACACTCTCAAGTCCATTAGATTATTTGCTATCTCTGATTCTACTAATTCATTACGAATAACTATATATTTCTTATTTTAAGACCGTTGGCCATTAGATTAAGTCATTAATAAACCTACTTTTCATAAATCTATTCGACGTTTTAAGTAAGTCACTTAGTCTTTTAAAAACTTACTCTTTAATTCTTTTTTTACTAAAAATATATCTAATTAATTATTAACTAGTAATAATCTTATTAATATTAATAACGATAATCCTATTAACAATTCTACTGATAATTCTACTAATAATTCTATTAATAATAATCGTGATTCTTTATTAGATAAATCGTCTTCTCTATCACCGCCTTCATTAGAAAGCCGTGAGGATTTCACTATTATAGATATTATTAATTTGAGTGAAAATTCAAGCACTTCTCGTAGGCAATCAAGTCAAACTACATCGAAGATGACTATTAATTTCACAGCCCAACAACTATAAGATATGATTAATAATGCTATTAATTTCGTTATCACAAATATTATTAATAACTTGCATTTATTTATTGGATTTAAGGGAGAACGAGGCTCGCTAGAAGAGTCAAGAGAGTTAGAAGAACTCGAATCGGCTATAGTAGAATTCGTAGAAGTACCGAGTTTTAATAGCAAATGAAATGCTATAGAATTAAGCTATTTCGATCCTTATCTAGATAAGTCTTATAAAGATAATAAGATTATAACCGTGGAAAAGAACGTGTATTATCGCAGTGTGATTCTATTTATTAAAAGAATTCATGATTTAATAGCTATAAAAGAAGAAGCTATAATTCGTATTAATATAAATACTTATTTTCGTGGTTCTACACTTACTTAATATATCTTAAAGCTATTAAATCTAAAGCGTAGAGGTCTTCGTGTAGAAGATAGTGAAGTGAAAGAATAATGCAGAGCTCTCTCTACAAGATTCAAGGAATTGCTAGGCATGGCACTTTCGAATCTAACTATAGAAAAGTACACACTGGCAGATGCTCGAGCGCGCCATAAGCCTATTAGTTATATGCAAGCAGTCGTCAAATATGTAAAATTAGCTAATATTAATAATATTCAAAATTAATTAATATTTGCCTATTAAGAAATCGTATTAGAACTATAAGTCTTTATCGACTTATTAAGTTTAGCTACTATTATTACAAGCTTTATTCAAATGCTTAATATGAAGAAGATAGCTTGGTTTAAGCTATATACTCGCCAATAGTAATATCAAGTATTCGCTCAAAGATCCTAAAATTAGTATTAAAATCAGTAGAATTAATAGCGTGAGAATGCCTATCGAAATGCACTGGGCAATGCATTTTAGTAAGTTCTTTCAAGTTTAGCTTTCAATCTAATTCGTTAAGATTAGTAGAATTAATTTAATTCTAATTCTCAGCTATTTGAACAGTAGTAGTAATACGAGTAGTTATATCGCTAGTAGTTATCATTTCGACCTTCTAACTCCTTTAATTAGAATACTTATCGCCCTTAATAGTATAGCTATTAATTAAATTCTCGCTACGATTCACGATCATAGCAAAACACGAATTAAAGATCTTTTGTGTAAGCTAAAGAATAGTAAAATACGTTAGATTTAACGAATCGACTATTATAGAATTAATTCGATTAAGCAGATTAAAAGTTCGGAAGTTAAAATAATATCGAAAACTAATAATTTCAGTAGAATTTTAGATCTAAAGCTATTACTTATTAAGTAGAAGCGACTAAAAATAAGCAAGAGAATCCTAGCTAAGCGAAAGAAAATACGCTTCAATAGAATACTAAAATTAATAACTATTAGAAGCAATTAGACCATAATTTTAATAAGTTAAATAATTAGTATTATAATAATTCTTTTGCTGAATATGTAGGCATTTAAACGTACTATAGGAATTGTGATTTGACTTTTCCTTTTAAGTCGAAATTATATAAGCATTTACGAGTCGAATACTATTCTAAACCAACACTTTCGGCAAATATATAAACGAATATCGATATCTTTATTATGAAAATAATTTAATTAGACTTCAAGGATAGAGCTAGGTTAGGCACTAATTTTAGCTTTCGTGACTGGAATTACGCTTATATTTCACTACGATTTATATTAAATGTACCTAAGGATAAAAAAGAATATACTAATTTAGAGATTAATGTGATATTGGCCGATAGATAATAACTTTTATCTCTTCTCTCTAATGTGGAAATTAGGAAGATATTATCTTATCTACGTGTTAAAGGACTTGATTCTGTAATACATAACACTAATAAATATATACTTATTTCTATATATCTCTTAGATCTTAAGAGAGATAATAATAAGACTCTTACTTATATTACGAGAGAGATTTATTTAATTAATAATTTGAAGGTAAATCTATTAATAAAGAATAATATTATGGGATCGGAGAAGATTATACTTGATATAAGTAAGAACGAAGCATATATCGATAATTATAATATTATTATCAAAATTATAACTTATAATATCGATTAGTATATAAAACGATTAATTTAATTATAAAAGGTACTTACTATTGCATCGAGAGCTTAGTAAATTCTATCTGTGATTACGCTCAAGAATCTATCTAATAAGAACTTTATCTTCGAACCTATAAAGCAATATAATTTAATTATATATACTTATATAATTAATGCTAATATTACTAATGTGATTATTAAAAATAAGATTAATTATGCTATGCAAATTCTTAAGAAATTATATCTAAGAATATTATAAGAAGTCGACTACGAAAACGTCTTTTTTATTAATGTAGAAATATCTTTAATTAAGCACTCAAAATCATCGAATTAAGTGAAGAAAGTAGTTACTTTTGCGGCTGTTACGTTAATAAGTCTAGCTAATAGTTTTACATCTCTAATTAATTATACTAAAAGTAAAATTCTTAACGAAATCTTAAGTGATGAAAGTATAAAATTAAAGCTTTCTAACGATATAATGATCTATGGAAATAAGCTGGAAAAGTAATAATTAACTAACTTAATAGATAAGTTTTCGTCTCTCTAAAAGAATAAAGATTTTATTAAAGTGCTATAAAATAAATAAATAAAGCTTTCTCTTCGAGATAACTAATAATTAAGACTATTTAGCAGTAAGAGAGCGAAGGTCTATTCTCTCGGGCTAATAGATAAGGTAATAATTAATAAAACCTTTAATGCTCTTCAATATCAAGGTCGTTTAAAATATACAAAGTAGTTAACTTCGTTTAACTATTCTATCTTCGTTATTTGAAAAACTCTATCTAATAATAAGAGAAAAGATAGGACTATAATTAATATTCGAGGTCTAAATAATCTTATTATATTAGATATCTATTCTATGTCTCTTTAATTAGATATTATCTTAAAACTACTTAATTATACGCATTTGACAGTGCTAGATATAGTATTATTCTTCTATCAATAACTTATATATTTCGATTTTCGATATATGCTTATAGTAATCACACATCGAGAGTAGGAAATATTTAATGTTTTAATTATGGAATATATGAATTCGATTACCTACGTATAGAGAAGGATTAATCATATTTTGAGAGCTCTTAAGGACTTCGCGCAGGCTTACATTAATGATATTATTGTTAAATCTAATAGCTTCTCTAAATACCTCTATTATTTAAGAAGACTTTTTTAGCTACTAGTTAAGCACAATATTTTAATAGCCCCTAAGAAAACCTTTCTAAGATATTCAAATATTAATCTACTTAATCGATATATTAATTCTTTAAGAATAACTACTACAGATAATAAACTTAAAGCGATTATCAAGCTGAATTATCTTGTAACTTTTAAAGACTTAGAGCATTACCTCGGTCTGATAGACTATCTTCGTAGCTTAGTTTATTACTATATATAGCTTATAGCACTCTTATAGAATCTCAAGATAAGACTTTTAAAAGAAGTCTTATTAAAAGATAATTCTCGTTATACGTATTCTTTACGCTTTAAACTACCTTTATTAAATAAGGCGAAGAAGACTAGTTTTAATAGCTTATAAGCAATATTATCTTAATCTTCTATGCTTATTTATCACGATTTTAATAAATTAATTTAAGTGAATTTAAATACTTTAAAAGAGTTTAATTTCGAAGTATAGATCTTTTATATTAACGAAGAAGTTAGTTCGAATAAATAATCTCCTCGTACTGCAATTTAAATAATTATGTTTCTTTCTCGAGATCTAACTTAAGCTAAGAAGAATTACTAATTAATAGAGCTAGAAGTAATAGGCTTCGTCTAGGTGTTCAAGAAAATAAGGTATTTAATAGACTCTTCAAAGTATACTACTATTATTTAAATAAATTATTCTATTATTCTAGATATCATGAAATAATTATTTATTACTTTAACGAATTTCACTATAAGAATAAACGTTCGTTTTATCAGAGCTTTTTAATTTCTTAGATAATTTTATCTCGATATTCGACATAAGTCTAGAAAGGAGTATATCGTCTTCGATGCACTTTTAAGACTCATAAGTGCTAATAATATATCTTTTTCTAATAAGTATAATAAGCTAAATACTCTCTTTACTACTATACTTATAAAGATAAGTTCTACGTTTCTTAAAGGCCTCGAAGATAGCTATAAGATAGATCTATTCTATATTAGAATCTCTACTTTAATAGCTAAGAATAAGAATATCAACGAGAACGTTGTCGATCTTTCTTTCGTTCGTGGTAGATATATAGACACTATATAGGGATATTAAAATCTTTTCTTTTATATCAGCAAGCTTATCGGCGTGTAGCGTCTTTATATATCTTAAAGCATAATTAAAATCGTTCTTGAGATAGCTTATAAAGATAATTATTTGGGATTTGAGAGGTCTTATAAGAGAATTTCGAATGCCTGATATATATATAAATTAATTAAACATCTCCGGCAGTATATTAGATTCTATTCTCAATGCCTTATTCTTCAAATACGCCGATATCGCCCTTATAACTTCCTATAGCCAATTGAGTCTCCGCTAATATCGTTTTATATACTTATTCTAAATTTTATTTTAGCACTCCCAAAATTAGTAAATAAAAAACTCGATATTATTCTTTCTATAATAGATAAGTTTATAAAGAAGATAACTTTCGTGCTTAATAAAAAGAATTACTCTATCGTCTAATAAGCTACTACATTACTTAATAGACTTAATATTATAAACTAAGAAATCTTAAGAGTTTTGCTTATAAATCGTAATAAAAAGTTTCTTTTTAAGCATTGATCGAAGCTCTTTAAGAAGCTCGAAGTGAACTTACTTTATTCGATTATCTATTATTTTTAAACGAATAAAAGTAGCGAGAGAATTAATTAGATAGCGGAGATAGCACTACGATTCTATCTATATATTATGTAGAATCCCGCTCTCTAGTCATTAGTTCTCCCGCGCATATAAGCTCTACTTAATAACTCGATCTCAACTACGATTAATAATAAAACTCTTAACGAATTAACTTACGGATTTCAATTTAATAGGCCACTTAATCTACTCAGAGAAGTTACTATATCTCTATCTTAGTCTATTGTTACTCGTATTTAGATAGCTAATGTTATCTTATTTACTTAGATAAATTAAAAACATTACTATAATAGAAAGCATTAACTAATATTTTTCAAGCAAGGTGATTAAGCTTATTTATAACTATATAAAGACTATTTTATTCCTATCACTGCTATTATCATCATTAAACTATCTTAGTAATATATCGATTTATTCGAAATACTATAGAAAGTTAGCAAATAGATCTACAAATTAGCTATCCCAGGGCATTAAAATATATATTCGATCTTTAGCATTACCCAACTAAAGCCTACCCCTACTTCTAACTCTAACTCGTATAATCGTTTTATCTCTAATTAGCTAGGTAGTATATATATAAAAGAGAATACTAATAAGTATAAGTCCTAGAAAGTAGAGCGAATTCTCAATAAGCGAGTTATTCGAAAAGATAGAGACTTTATTACATAGTATCTTATTAGATAATTAAGATACGGGTCTGAATATAACTAGTAATATAATGTTAAAGATCTCACGAACTCCGATAACTTAGTACAATAGTATAAGGATGCAATCGCTACTACTAATGCCGTTTGACTTACGATTTATAAGTTAAATATCTTAGTATCACTGTCAATATTATTTGAAAATTATACTTAATAATATAGTAAATACTATATTCTTATAGCACTCACGCTACATCTATTACCTTATCGCTATATTCAAATAACTCAACGAGTATTGCTAATTGAGAATTATTCTCCTTTACTCGATAGCGTTTATATGGCTATTAAAGAAAGATATTAATTAATGATTGTGGTGTGCGTTTTGTGCTATTATTATTGTGGTATTCTAACTACTTCTACACTATATACTTTCAGTCGGCAATATGACCTTATTATTATTAGTCTTCTAGTAGTTTCCCGCTAATACAAATTCGCTAGTAATAATAACGAAGTAATAGTATTAGCGAATATGATTTTGAATACATATCTAAGCAAGCGAGATCGCTTGTTTTTTCTTGTTATTATAAAATATTGTCACGGTATTTCTATATGCCAAAGGCATTTCGAGAAGATCGGGGAAGGATCGAGCAGGCTAGGCTAAGTTTATATTAGTTTCCCCAGCAGATCTTCGCCACTGCAGCCCTTAGAATTCAATAACTTTCAACCATCAATCCCAGACCTATTTTTCATGACATTAATTATCTATTTATTCTTTTAATACTCTATATACTAACTATAATATAGACTCTAGAAATCGAAATAGATCTCGAGTCGAGATCTTAAGATCTAGTCAACTCGAATCTATCCCTCAAGGTATATATCTACTTTCTTATACTTATTATTATTAGTTTCTCTTTATTATCTTCTATTTCGACTAAGTATTCTATTTACTAATTATATTATAAGACCTAAACAACTGGAGAGGACCCGAACTAAACCCGAGAGATCAGATCTTACTAAATCTATTCCTTAAGATATATATTCATTTTTATCTTATATTATAATAAAAATAGACTATAACTAATTATAATATAGTCCCTTAATATCTAGAGAGGTACTGGTCTCGTTTAAACACGAAATTTTAAAATTTAGGGTTAGGGTTAGGGTTAGGGTTAGGGTTAGGGTTAGGGTTAGGGTTAGGGTTAGGGTTAGGGTTAGGGT